>JAMKCH010027664.1:0-17630 GCA_023653785.1 Ophioderma brevispina
GCGCACGACGTGTTGAAAAAAAAAAAACCCCATTTGCGCTTGTCCGGATTTGAACCGGACCTTCGGTATTACATGCACGACGGCTCTAACCGACTGAGCTATCAAGCAGGTTGGTTGAAGAGCGATAGTATTCATCTATAGGTGTTAGTTCGAAGTGTCCTTCGCTTTCCTAGCGGAAGGAAAGCCAGGTTGAAGGGATTTATGAAAGGAAAATAGCATCAGAACTGTATATTTAACATATACGATTATATTTGTTTTTGAATTTAAACTACTTAGTTCTCCAGGTAGACAAGGATGATAATTTATTATCTTTCCCTGGAGATGTCCAGCCACGACAGTGTTGAAAAACCCCATGTGCGCTTGGCCGGATTTGAACCGGCGACCTTCGTATTACTGCACGACGCTCTAACCGACTGAGCTATCAAGCAGGTTGGTTGAAGAGCGATAGCTAATTCATCTATCGGTGTTAGGTTCAAAGGTGTCCTTCGTTTCCTACGGATAGCATCAGAACTGTATATTTGAACATCTACGATATATTTGTTTTTGAAATTTAACTACTTAGTTCCCAGGTAGACAGGAGTCTATATTTATTAATCTTTCCCTGGCGATGGCCAGCGCACGCAGTGTTGAAAAAAAAAACCCCATGTCGCTTGGCCGGATTTGAACCGTCCGACCTTCGTTTTACATGCACGACTCTCTAACCGACTGAGCTAGTCAGCAGGTTGGGTTGGAAGAGCGATAGATATTCAGCTATAGGTGTTAGTTCGAAAGGTGTCCTTCGCTTTCCTACGGATATCAATCAGAACTGTATCTTTAACATAACGATAATTGTTTTTGAAATTTTAAAAACAACTTAGTTCTCCAGGTAGACCAAAAGGGGATGTATATTTTATTATCTTTCCCTGGAGATGTCCAGCGCACGAAGTGTTGACAAAAAAAAAACCATGTGCGCTTGCCGGATTTGAACCGGCGACCTTCGTATTACATGCACGACGCTCTAAAACCGACTGATCTATCAAGCAGGGGGGTTGGTTGAAGAGCGATAGATATTCATCTATAGGTGTTAGGTTCAAAAAAAAGGGGGGGTTGTCCTTCGGCTTTCCAGCGGATCGCATCAGAACTGTATATTTAACATATCGATAAATTGTTTTTGAAATTTAAACTACTTAGTTTTCTCCAGTATGACAAAGGATGTATATATTTATTAATCTTTCCCTGGAGATTGCCAGCGCACGACATGTTGAAAAAAAAAACCCCATGTGCGCTTGGCCGGAATTTGAACCGGCGCCCTTCGTATTACATGCACGACACGACGCTCTAACCGACTGAGCTATCAAGCAGGGTTGGTTGAAGAGCGATAGATATTCATCTTAGGTGTTAGGTTCGTAGGTGTCATGTCCTTCGCTTTCCTAGCGGATACATCGGAACTTGTATATTTAACATATACGATATAATTTGTTTTTGAAATTTTTTTAAATTTCAAAAACAAATATATCGTATATGTTAAATATACAGTTCTGATGCGATCCGCTAGAAGCGAAGGACACCTTTCGAACCTAACACCTATAGATGAATATCTACCCCCCCTCCATGCTCTTCAACCAACCCTGCTTGATAGCTCAGTCGGTTAGAGCGTCGTGCATGTAATACGAAGGTCGCCGGTTCAAATCCGGCCAAGCGCACAATGGGTGTTTTTTTTGTCAACACTTCATGTGCGCTGGCATCTCCGGGAAAGATTAATAAATATATACATCCTTGTCTACCTGGAGAACAGTATTTTTAAATTTCAAAACAATATATCGTATTGTTAAATATACAGTTTCTGATGCTATCCGCTAGGAAGCGAAGGACACCTTTCGAACCTAACCCTATAGATGAATATCTATCGGCTCTTCAACCAACCCTGTCTGATAGCTCATTCGGTAGAGCGTCGTGTCAGTACTACTAAGGTCGCCGGTTCAAATCCGGCCAGCTCACATGGGGTTTTTTTTTTTTCAACACTGTCGTTCGCGGCCATCTCCAGGAAAGATTAATAAATTATCACATCTTGTCCTACCTGGAGAACTAAGTAGTTAATTTCAAAAACAAATATATCGTTATGTTATATACAATTTCTTATTGCTAGCACGCTAGGAAAGCGAGGACACCTTTCGAACCTAACCCTATAGATGAATATCTATCGCTCTTCACCAACCCTGCTGATAGCTCAGTCGGTTAGAGCGTCGTGCATGTCATACGAATGTCGCCGGTTCAAATCCGGCCAAGCGGCACATGGGGTTTTTTTTCAAACATGTCGTGCGCTGGCCATCTCCACGGAAAGATTATAAATATATACATCCTTGTCTACCTGGAGGTACTAAGTATTTTAAATTTCAAAAACAAATGATATCGTATATGTTAATATACAGTCTTATGCTATCCGCTAGGAAAGCGAAGGAACCTTTCGAACCTAACACCTATGATGATATCTTATCGCTCTTCAACCACCCTGCTTGAAGCTCGTTCGGTTAGAGCGTCGTAGATGTATACGAAGGTCGCCTGTTTGAATCCGGCCAAGCCACATGTGGTTTTTTTTTTTTTTTTTTTTTTTTTTCAACCCTGTCGTGCCATGGCCATCTCATGAAAGATTAATAAATATATACAGCACTTGTCTACCTGAGAACTAAGTAATTTAAATTTCAAAAACAAATTATATCGTATATGTTAAATATACAGTTCTGATGCTATCCCTAGGAAAGCGAAGGACACCTTCGAACCTAACACCTTAGATGAATATCTATCGCTCTTCAACCAACCCTGCTTGATAGCTCAGTCGGTTAGAGCGTCGTGCAGTAATACGAAGGTCGCCGGTTCAAATCCGGCCAAGCGCACATGGGGTTTTTTTTTTCAACACTGTCGTGCGCTGGACATCTCCAGGGAAAGATTAATAAATATTACATCAATGAAATTAATTACTTTTAACAAATATTTTTTTAACTTGTTTAACTTAAAAATTCAATTCCATTATTTTCAACTTAATGAAATTATGTTTATGAATTGCATTTCTTTCCTAATCATAATGATTAAAAGCAAGGAGTTACATCTTTGTTAAATCTAACTTGCTTCTAGCTCTAACATATTGTTGTCCATTGTAATTGTTGTTTATGTGCCTGCCAGGACTATCTAAGAAGTTTGAAAGAGCATGTGCTAGCTTAGCTTGCTGACCAATTATTCTCAGACAAACTTTATCCCTTTATCTATTTTTCTACTCATTAAAAGAGTCATCCATCTCGTGTGGAACATTGTAATTGCGAAGTTTGACGTCCTTCATAAAAAACAAAACAAATCAAACACAAACTTAATTTGCACAAAGTACTACAATATTACAATCATAATCAATTCCAACTGACAAACAAGGTGTCTGACATTTCGATTCTAGCAGGATCTTTATCAAAGATGGACTAACCACTGTTAGAGTGCACTAGGGTCAATCTAACGATATTTGCTGCAAACAAATGGCCTTGTGAGTCCCACTGTGTGAATTACCCCCAGTTCAAAGACAGTGCAAGATACATATTGTTGAATTAGAAAGGAACCAAAAGCACTCTTGCATTTTTTCAGAAAAAGTACCCTTTGGAGATGGAAGTTGTGAATTTTGTCAAAAAACACTATTCTTTCAGCCACTTCAGCGATTTCTTCAAAATGTAAACAAACCCGGGTCCCCCTATTTTTTAATATAAAAATCAATTTTTTTGCACTGTTGTAGGCGAAATGATTCCAGTAAAAGATTTAAGATGCGCATTGTCAAGAAAATGGTGTTTTTATGCATTTGTTTACTAATAAAAGTCAGGATCCACAAAATATTAACTCTGGTAGTGTGTGTGTCTGGGTGTCAAAATGCTCCTAAACATAATTGCCCTCGGTTTCCACATATTTGCGCACATTTTCATGGCCCTTGCATGGAATTATTCCCTATCAGTGCAGTCATCAGACTTCATTAGAGGTCATGGCCCCAAAATGATCAGAATTCTCAAGGTGCTTGGTGTATCCACATGTCGATCCATTTTTATGACACTGGATACAATGGTCCGTAGGTAGATCCACACATTATGATGACATCAGGGACCTTTGACCCCATTCATAAACTGTGACAGAAGATGACACATGCATTTGGTTTGCCAAAGTCACTGTTAAAAAACACCCTTTATAAAAAAATTTGTGCCCAGTGGACAGTGACGAGGCTGGATGTGATTACTTCAACAGTTGTTTAGTGTATACATTTGTACATGTGAGGATGAAATACGTTGGGTAAACAGAAGAAATTAAAAAAGAAATGGAACTTCATGGTTCATTGTAGCTTAAAGGGGATCATCACGCAAAGCTTTGTAAAACATTCTCACTGGGTCGATGGGAGTGGCCATGGTGCCAGGTGTGTGATGGAATCAGTGGCGTAGCTGGCATGGTCGGGGCCCGTGGACAAAAGCCAACTGGTGCCCCTAGGTATTAGTAGGTAGAAGTTAGGCGCACAGCCTGAAGGATGGAAATGGAGTACAGACTTTTTCTATTGATAGATTGTAGTTCATAGGAACCAAGCCAATAATTTTTGGAGGGTGTGCAAATTGTTACTAAGTCCATTTTTGAAAATCAATATGGCTGCTACCATGTACAAAATCACTAATAATCCCTTAAGTATTCCGATAGAGACAAATTTTTCTCGGTACGGTGTGTTAAGCACGTAGAAATGTTGGTCAAGTAATTTTATCATTACATTGCCACAAAAATCAAATATGGCTGCCCAAAAGTCAAATATGTCTCAGGACTCATTAAATGATCTTACACCTCCCATATCCCTATTTACGCTACTTGAAAACATGCTGAACACCTAAAACGTGTTCTGAAGGTGTTCAAAACCTGTACGTTGACACACTCGCAGGGTTGTTACTTTAACACCTCAGAAATTCATTTCCAACGCATCCGGACATGTCAAGTGTTCTGCACATTTTGCGGTTAGAGGTTAATTCCAGTTCTATATGCCAGGCTTTATGTTTACACTTATGGATACATGTATTTGACACTAGAAACCCTTATTTGGCATTTTCTCTGTAAGGGACATTTCAAATTCAAGATGTCAGCCAATACCGCCGCCTTTAAAAATAGTGAAAACCTACATTATATTGTATTATATGTAGTTAACATCAACTACTTATTATTATAAAGGTGTAAATTAATGTAGGAGTAGTTATTTGACCATTTGACATCTATCTGGAATTTCTGTTTCTTTAACATGCATAATGTTAAGATGGGGGCCAATGTGTGCGCCTTTTACCTTTTTTAAAACTAATAAATTACGATAGATCTGTGTGTATTTAGTTAGAAAACACCCAATATGATTATTAAAGTTTAAATTAAAGTATGACTGTAATGTCTTTGAGCATTAATAACTCGTATCTGGTATATTGTTTTGACACTACTTAAAATTCCAAAATGATGGCCAGTATATTATGGTTTTACAATTCCGTAGGTTTTAAAGATCTTAAAAGGCAGCCATTTGGCTTCATCTGATTGGTCCGCTTGTTACACACTTAGAATGATCAGATAGTGAGTTCCTTCTCTGCTGTATGTAGACTTGCCTACATTGACATTAAGGGCTCTTGGTATTGGCAACAGGCATTCTAGAAGGGCCCCCGATTGTCCAACGGATCGCATTAGCTTGTTTTGAAAACCTTCAATCATCATTTGTGTTTCTCTCCCACTCTCTCCCTTTTCCACTTTCTTTTTTTCTCTCTCTTCTTGTTCTCTCTTTCTACCTCCCGTCTCTCTTTTCTCCAATCTCTTGGGCCCCTAACCTCTCGGGGCCCATGGACTTTGTCCACCTGTCCGTATGGTAGCTACGGCCCTGGATGGAATGTTCAAATTTTATGGATTATATAGTGTCTCACAAAATGGCACCATAATCTAAGTTTTTAAAAGGCATGACTAAATGTCAGTTGAATTTTTTCTATTGAGCAGTGTAATAACTCAAGTAGAGCCATTCAAGTCCGTCAAAGCTGCATGCTGTACACTGACAATCAAATTCCCTGCGTAAAATCAATTGAAACCGTCAATGCGACCTGGATGCCACTTTGCTATTGGGACAGCTGAACGTGATTTAAAGATTATGGGGGGGGAATGTCAAGTTGGTTCTTCTCTTCATTGGATATTGGTAAAAATCTTAGATCCAATGAAAGTACTTGTTAATGTATTGAGGCAAAATTAATCTGTTTAAAGCAGTATTTCCACTGCAGGTGCCATCAATTAGAAGACATGACATATTAAGCAGGTCCATACTCAGGGAAGTAAATTGTGTTGTATTGACAATAATTGTGGAAACAAACATAATAGACATAGATGTAGCAATGGCAAAATGTACTAGGCATGAGATTATTGTGTAACGTGGATGCGCCCATTCAGGTTCCCCTTTCCATTTCTGTCTTCTATTCTAATTCGCTAATTAATTTTATCACATAATGTGAAACTTAAAATTTCCAGCTTAGTGTTATTTCCCTTTAAATAATTCATTAATTTTCTGTAAGACCATCTTTGAAAGGCTTGCAGCTTTAAAGGTGCAACAAGAGATTTGTGAGGCACCCAAAATATTGATGCATAATAATGATTTCATATAGACTAGATATAATAGATTCTTACCTTGTATTGGCTACAGAAAATGCCTAAAAGAGAGGAAAACGGTGATGATTCGGATTTGCTATATTTCAATCTAAAACAGAAGGCTGAATTTTATATTTTGCTCCTATACAAAGTAGAAATTTAATTTTTTTTTGTACCAAGAAACATGTCTAAGCTTAATCCTTTCAGATGGGGTTATTGTCCCGCCGAACCAGTTCAGAACGGGGCTATGAAATGAGCAGCGTCCATTCGTCCGTCTGATGACAAAAAATGTTAACCCAGGTTGTATACCATTTATTCTGGAGTCCGTAAGGGCGACAGTGATGTAACGTGGTGGAAAGAAGCGCCTGGGGTTGAGGAGTTCTCGACCTGATTAGTTGTGGCCGTAAAATATGCCTTATTAAGTATCTAATTGCATAATTTATGGGAATTTTCCTGCAAGGCCTGTGTAAAAGTTTAGGAGTTCCATAAGGCAGATAATGATGTACTTGGTGGAACACTACGAACTTTACTGTGTTAAACGAAACGAGCATAATTTATGCAATGAAGCCGTTACGGCGTGCTGGGGGGTCATACGGCAACAACGCACGAGTTCTCATGAAATCCGAAGATTTCCGATGACGCGATACAATAAATAGGGATTTGAGCTCGCCTGACAGGAAGGATCCCCAAGCACATGCGCATTGTAATTTCCGAACACGGACTCTTGTTGGCTGCAGAATGCTGAAAGCCCCATGAAAATTGACCGTTTTTCGACAAGTTAGGACAATTTGCTGTGGCATACTTTTGAAATGATTTTTGTTAAGTGATGATTAGCCTAAAAGGTAAGCCACAATTCTGGTTATTGAAATTATGACTCAAAGTTTATGGTGGGTCCTGACAAGTTTTGTTTACAAAACATAACACGGTAGAAAACTAAGTGTGAGAGCAAGGTTTTTCGGTCGGACATTTTGATTTTGCGGACATTAGCTCTGAATATTCGTGTTCCTATCTAGAAAAATACATCGGAATTTTCGCGAAAATCCAGTGGTACGGTGCTTGTTTTGGATCAGGCGTGAACAAAGGCACAAGTACCTGTCATCGTGTGCAATTTTAGAGCAGGGAAAATCGGATGGTCTAGGTCTTGTGCCAATGGACACTTTACGTCAGCTCCCGTGTTTAATTCAATTAGTGGTTCATGATTAGGATTTTGTATATGATTTGAGGTTCGTGCATGCGATTTGAGTGATATAAATAGGCATGCCCAAGAGATTTTGACAATGAATTTGGGGGAGATTAAGACAGGCATGCCCATGCAGGAGTAGAAAGTAATTATAGTCCGCCGTAGTCATAGCCGGCTACAACGGTAAAGGAATAGCCACTCGTCTCAGTTGACTCTTAACGAACTATAGTTTCACGCTTTTATTCTGTTAATGTCTATGGAGCCCGGACATGTGGTTCCCGCTGGACTAGATCCGCTTTTACAACGGCTTTACCCCATTCTGGTTACTTGAAAATTTTACTACTGAAATGCACAGAATTCAACCTCAAATTTGTGTGTGTCACACCCTTTACTTCTACGAGTCATGCCAACCTGGACATGCTATGCCCACTATGCAAGAGGTAAAACACAAGTATAATGCCCAAGGGTTCACACTCAAAATTCTTGAATGGAATCATGTTCCTTTGTTACTTGAAAAAGCGTTTACTAAAATTATATTCAACTTCAGATTCCATGATTTCGGACCTATTTGCATTCGTCACATTGCCGTAAACAATGAACATATAAAATGTGACCCATTCTTAACAGTTACGTATCTTAGTACATACGAGGTAAACAATTGGTCAGTAACAGTATGGGTAGCCCCTACAAACAAATATGATATAAAAATGAAAATGAGTGAACTGTCGGAAAACTCGTTTTTAATCAAAATGGTACTAATTTGTTTGGTTTTTTCATTGACAGGTTGCCCATGGATATCACACTCAACAACTACTTGCCGGAGCATTGTGTTTTGCCAAGAATTTCCAAGTGTACCAGTTACAGTAAATCATATAATGATCAATGAACAAAAATCACATAAATGCCAATGTCTACCTGCCGCAACCTTGCATAAAAAAACAAGACAAGGAATTAAACTATGAGTTTACAATCTAACAGGATTAGGTAAATCAATTCCATTTTGCCTATATATCAGCTTGTTGGGCATTTCTTCCTGCGATTAGTTATACTCTGGCTCGTATTTTTTTGACACACACAATGGCGTCAAACACGCGTGTTGATCATTGCATATACAATGGTCTACGTGCAACGCGACGGTGCGCTGTTTTAGCGGGGAAGCAAGCGTACGTTCTGAAGTGTCCAAAAAAATTATGAGCAAGAGTATATGTAGTAGTACTGCCATGCTATTTTTTCCTGCAAATTTTTTGGATAAGTTACATCTATCCCTTTGCAACCTACTTTTGTATCATGTGTTTTATTGTTTAATGCAATACAGACACATAGGCAAATAAAAGGTATACATGTTAATTGCCAAATTCATAAAGAAAGGGTTGCGGTACTTTTGATGCAACAATTAATGGGCATGAGCATAGACGCACAACTAGACCCCCCCCCAAAAAAAAGGTTTTTTAGCACCCTTTTCCACCACAGCGCACACCAATTTTTGGGCAGGTCAGCGATATTTTGTCCATCCCCATGGCATACCCACAATGCAGTTGTAACAGTGATGGATACTGGAACTTAATCACCGTCCTCGGTTTCAATAGGCCAGACAGTAAGACTACACAAGGTTGGACCAGGCCTGCCTAAGATTTGTCATTGAACGTTGGGGGAATACGTAATGGGAGATGCATGCTCATCATTTGCTATTCAAATTAACCATCTTAGTCCTGTCCTGCGTTGTGTCCTTCCATTCACATCTGCCCCCCGTGTTGTTGACATCTTAGCAGCCTGCCGAACCGCGAATAGTCCCACTGATCTGCCTACTACTAACATGATAATAGTGTGTCAGTATCCATCACTTTTGCAAAGGGGCCGCTATGGTTGTACTGAAGAAAAAATTCTGACCACTTTGAGCGGGTCGGAAAGCGACAAACATATTTTGGGCCTTTTAAATACCAAAACTGCAACTCAAATCAAATACACTTCTCTTTGAACAAATTATATAATTTCAGTATATTTTATTTCACACGATAATTCTTACACAATTCACACAATCAACAAGTTTTTTACACGAAGATAATCAATTCATTCCATCTCATTTGAAAAAAATACAAATAACTAATTTTTTTGGAGTATGTGTGGTTCCTGGGTTTATTTTCCTGGGTAAGTTATTTTTGTATTGGAATTCATTCCCACTATGCATTGGGCGTATTGCATAACCAAGGAGAAAACCTCTGCTGTTATGCAACACTCCCACCTTGCAATTGTGGGAACAAATTTTTTTTATTTGAATTGACTGTAGCGAGGTCTTTGTCATGAATCATGTATTAATAAATTGTATGATGCATAATGTTTGTGGGCTTAATATTTGAACTATGGAAACAGACTCAATGCACCCATGGGATTTACACGCTTTATTCCGTTATCATAACATTTTATACTAGACAGAATAAAGCGTGTAATCCAATGGTGCACTGAGCCTGTTTTGTTTTGTTTCCGGCAAATAATAGCCACCTAAAATCTTCAAAATATTTAGAGAAAACAATAATTCCTTGGCCACAATCCATGAATTGTTGCTGCATAATAATTACACAACATAGATACACGAATAATCTTAAAAATCCAGTGTTGCACAATTATTGTATTGTCACTCTATGTGGCAAAGGTTAGTGTGAATATATTTTTTTATCTATTTACCCTTGTGAACTTGTTTTTGATTCGTTTGGTTGTAAACCATTTACCCAACTAGATGCTGCTTTTTTTGATAATATACCAACTTCATCATAATTTAGCAGTCTGAGTATTTCTTTGTGGAAGACTGCACATATTCAAGAAATTGCAAAAGTAATTGAGTCCACTGCACAGAATTGGTAAAGCCTTCATTGCACAGGTTTTACCTGCTCTGAACATTATCTCTCTAGGATTTTGCTATACTTTGAAGCTGTAGGCATTTACCATTTTCCCAATCAGAATCTTACCAGGAATTTTCCAGGGAGGAAAAAGGAAATTTTTAAAAAGCCCGCATTGAATCCAGAGTGGCCTTGCTTTTTTTTTTGCATTTCGCAAAACAAAATGGGGGGCCACAGAGAACTCATTTGCGTACATGTTTAATTTGTCATGCATTGATTTATTATGATGGCATAAAGCATGACTCCAATTAGTGTACTGGCCCGTTTCACCAATTTTGTGTCACAAAAACCAGTAAGCGCTGGAATTTGGCTTACGATGCAACATGCCGTTTTTTTTTATTTAAATTGCTGTTGCGTCAACTCTAAAAATAAGCATGTCTTACTAGTCCACTATTTTCTCTTTTAGACTTCACATGAGATGGTGACGGTGAATTAAATATTGGAAAATATGTATGAATTCAGGTAACGCTACAATTAATAATTGCGGTTTGGCAATTTTAGTTAGTAAATGGAAGCATAACAACTAACTACTTTTATATTTTTATAACAAGTGCCAATTTAAAAAAGTTTTGTCCTCACAAAAAAAAACACCTTACGTGCAGTATGCCTGAGTCACTATACTCTATGAATTTGTTATCATTTTTTTATTGATCACATGAAATTAAAAAGGGGCCAAAACATCAAGAAAAGCTCAAAAAGGATTTTTTTTTTTTTGGCCAAAATTTGTAAGACCCTGGGGAGAGAACTTTTTTTTTTTCATTTTGCCCTTATTCAGAGTGACAATGTTTTTCGAGAAAAAATAAATTACCGAATCTTCCCAAAAATTAAATACATAGTCAGTCTCAGAGAAGCCTAGTCTCAGCAGTAATCCCATCAAGCTTGTTTAAAACAAAAAGTCATTTAATTTACATGTATCTTTTATGGTTTAATGTCCCGTGTGGTCAATAAAATAACACTTTTGTTTAATAGTTTCACATAATTATTGTCTATGTAGCTCTCCATTCCAGAAATTTAAAGAATCTTCACAGATTTGTTTGTGACCATTCTTCATTCTTCATGCACCGGTAACAGCAGGAATGACTGCAGTGACCTGAAAATACATAAACAAACATATTGTATCGTTAAGTACAAATAGGGTCTACATTTTGATTTTTTGTCCGTCTGGCAAGAATTGCCAGAAGGCACAACTGCGGTGTGTTTGTGTGTGTAGGTACCTGTGGTCAATGTTAACCCTTAATATATTGCATGCCGTATGAGTTTCTGTAAGGGGCTACGATGATTTAACTTGGTGGAAAGGAGGGGTGGGGTAGATCCACAACGTGTTGGCGCACAATGGGTTGTGGAAGCTTGCATGTGTTTGTGATGGCTCGCAACTTGTTATCACAACGCGTGCTTAATACAATGCATTGTGGGTTTAATTTGTTAAACACGTCAAGAACTTCTAATTGGCCAACATCTTCCTTAATTTTCTATTGTCCGCATGTGTTTTGAGAGTTTGCAATGCGTTATGACATTATCGCACTGTGAAATTTTTCAAATGCGTAATTTTCACAACGCGTTGCTACTTCTTAATGTTTGCGGCAATACATTAATGACCATAACGGCTTGCGATAGAATGGTTTTACTCTCCTTTTCCATATTTATGATTGATAACATGGACGTCCACAACAAGATTTCCATAGTTCCCCCTCCCAGCGAATTCTGCAACCCTATCCTGTAGTTTATTCCCTCAACTCCTCAATGCTGCACGATTTGTAGGTAGGTACCATAGGAACCTTTGCTGGGTGACTTTATGTGCAGACCATGGACTGCAGCTTGTGCTACAATACATACTGGGCACACTCTCAGTCGTTGTAAGAAACTATTACGTTCAAGGACTCAGTTGATTGTTAGCCAGTACAAACTATTAAAGCCTCGCCCCTTTTTTTTTGGTATTAAATGCAATAATTAAAAAAATCTCACAGTAATTTGCTTGATAATCACAGTACAGACTCCTCCGTAGCCTACTAACCGCCATGGTCATGGTATTTCACAAAGCTTCGCATATTCATTATGTCATTGACTTTGAAATCAGGCTGAATCATGAAAGTTACCCCGGTCACAAACTCCTTGGCATTATCTCTCCTCTCCGATAACCTCCAATACCCAAGGTCTTGGAATAAACTGATTATTTTCATGCACGGCGTCAAAAATAGATTCCTTGTAGCTAAATCGTGACCGTGTCCGAAGAAATGCCCCCTTGTGGAGTTGAATTCGGCAGTGGTCACGGTTCTTAATACAGCCACAGAGCACTCGCTGATGTTAAACACCAGCTGACACATCGACAAACTTTGGAAAATCGTGATCTTCGGCTGAACTTCGGAGATTTACTACGTCAACGGAATTTCCCTAACTGTGATCCCAATATGGAATTAATTATGCGATATGCAAGCGCAGTTGGACAAGGGAGTTTGGATTATATGAGATTTTGATTTATAACGTTGCGGGCTATTGGACAAAGATGTTAGTGTCCGGGTTTAAGGGGTTGTCTGTGCTTAATGGGGGTTGTTGGGGTTTTAATTTAAGGTGGGTTTGTCCGGGTTTAAAGGGGTTGTCCGGGTTTAAGGGTAAGGGGGGGTTGTCCTGGGCTTACGGGGGCTTGTTTGTGGTTTTAAGCAGGTGGGTTGCACGAGTTTAAGGGGTTGCCCAGGTTTAAGGGGGGTTGGGGTTTAATGGATTTTTGGGTTTAAAGGGGGTAATTTGCAGCTGATATTTAAAAATTGTAAACAACAGCTCCCGCCAGGGGGATTCGCGGTGGACCGCGAACGTGTATTTTTTTGAATATGCCATGTCATCTTTTTTGTGTTCGCCTGTCCTCAAGGCAAGAAGACACATAGGGATCACTTTGGTCCACTTGTTTTTGTCTGTTGATGATAATTTGTCAGGCTGTTTTTGTTGTTGTCTGTTGTGAAAAGGGTAAACATTTGCCTTTAATATATGCATATACTTTGATTGATTTAACCCAACTTGAGTTCATTTGTCCATGAGGTCAAAGGTCATGAATGGCAAGTTGTAAAATAGGCACAAATTTACAAATTGACTTCACAAAGTTTCAATTGGAACCAAACTTGGTTTAATTGGTATTAACACAGAAAGCCCAATTTGTTTATGAGGTCAGAGGTCACCTATCAAGGTCAAAGGTTTTTGAGGCCTATCATTCACAAACCGCGAGAGCAGGCACACTACGGTCAGAGGACCGTAATTTTTTTTTTTCATCAATTAAAAAAAAACAAAATAACTACCCAAAGGTCATTCAAAAAGGTGCACATTATTTTGCATTTGACCCACTTTTTGTAAGCTTCCAGCATTAAGCATGCACTCAAAATGCTAGATGCTTACAATGTCCACGACTCTTTAACACTTGACATTGGACAAGAGTTACGGTGTATTCTGACCATAACAAATCTTTTAATTTGAATTTTTTTATCAACCAAAAAACAGTTGAACAAGATGTTTGGTATTGACCATGGGAAATTTATCTGTGAAAACTTTAATTTTAATAAGACGATACATAAGACTTTTGAATGATTAGAAGTTTCAGAGTGAACTGTTAATTTTAACAAAGAACGATAACAAATTCTTGTTTGATTAGAAAATAAATGTAAGTAGAACAATGAGGTGCAGCTGAACTTATTCTATCTACCAAAAGGGCCGTCGTTTAATAGATCTGGTATAATACATGGTAAGGCCTAAAACAATACCTTTTTCTCATTTCTAAGAACTTAAAGAATTAAAATAATAGCTGTTATTAACAAAAATGGTAGATTTTACCCAGGAAAATTCCTGAGTTTTTTTTTAAATCAATCAGTCTAGTATTGTTATTGTCATGTGCCTTTGATGGCTTGGCTGTTGCTGTGTTAATTATATCATCTCAATCACACTGCTAGGATCAATGAAATTGTGTACACTATATCTCAAGTTTTTTACCATAATCGATAACCAAAGTAAAAACACTTTGTTTTCTTTCATTCTTTCAGCAACACCAAAGTGAAGTTTTGCACAAATGGCTAGGAAATTCAACTCCAAGAAGAAAGAAGAAGAGCTATAGGGCGGGTATCCTTTGATTTTCAATCGTAGGGCTTTGGAGTACAGGTAGCGTACTCAATGGCGTCTTCAGATTAATGACTTCATAGTGAATTTTGCTAAAATTGATGAAGTATGTTTTTTATTTGTCATTGAATCATGATCTGCTTCTACACGTGTGCACAAGACAACATCATTTAAGGTGTACCTATCTTGAACTTTTTAAGGCAAATACGCATAATTTTTGCCCTGATATGTGAAAATACTGATTTTTTGACACCTACATACAGTGGCTACAGGGCAGGCAGGCAACAAGATAATTAGAGGGCATCACACTTTTTCTTAGAAAACACTTTGCAAAGGTTGGATACAGTAATACTGTTAATACTATCAATTTCTGTTGAACTTTTAATTTGGAATCCTCTGTTTTTGAACCTACTAGGATGGACTTGCGCAAACAGTCAGTTTCCCACTTATTATCAACATAGGCGCTCTTTGTGGATCATACACTTCCTGCCAACTTATGTAATCCTTGATCAAGGCTGTCCTGAACCAACAAACTTGCTATTTTTTTCCACACTAAATTGACATTTATTCTCATTATTTAGAACGTTGCATTTTGCAGGGTTGAAATCAGTTGCTGTTAGCATTGACAGGTGCTACCCTGTGAAATATAAACAAATGGGTACACTCCCTGGTGGTCTGTTTGTGCATGGCTGGATCTAGGAAACTACTTGTGTAGGTATAAACCATTGTGGTCAGGTGCAGTGGTTTGATACTCAGGGCGAGTCTTGTTCAAATTGCTTTGTGGTTTTAAATCTTCCTGTATAAAACTCCTATCAAATTCTGCAGTGCAAGAAAAAGTCTGCAGTTTGAACAAAGTTTCTCTGCCTGAGTTTTCAGAGTTGAACTTGTTAGTGGAAGCATGAAACATTGGCCAGGTGAAATTGAAGACTTCAAATTAGGTGCAGCAGGATGATTCGCGCCATGGTATTCTATTTCTTTGGTTTTATGAGGAGGGGAATATGCTCCACTCCTCGCATGTTTTCTGCCTAATATGATCTATGAATTTATTTGTATCAGACATGTGAACCAGTCATGACGTTGGTAAGCACCTTGACAAGAAAAGGTGTCAGTAGCTTCCCACAAGCATGGCTTCCATTGGAGGTTTTTGTACAGGTACTGATGTTAATCGTTAGTGATGAAACATAGCTATTGACAGTACTGATTCAAAACTGTGCATTTTAATAGTTGTTTCATCTCTAACGATTCACATGACAACCTGTACAAACACTTCAAATGGAAGCATTTATTGTGGGCAGCTACTGGTATCTTCTCTCCTGAACAGTCCATGCTGTAATACCCCAGCCCACCACCTTACCAACTGAGTGCACCAGTTGGCCTTCCTTAATGGGTGACAGTGGATGCCGCCAGTGCTTAAAGTGACCGTTGTTAGCTCTCTGTCTGAAAGTGATAGACCCAAGACTCGCTCATAGACTTGATTAATAAAATCAGCCAGATCAGCCTCAGAACTATGCAAGTTGTCAGGCGTGCAGTATTATTTTTAGGGGGAGGGAGATCAGGAATTGTTAGAATTTAAAGCTTCAGTATGGTTGGTTTAATCAAGGTATCCCATTGAAGCAAATATCAAACTTAGTTGCTGTTGCTTATATTTGAAATTAAAACTTACTGCCTCACATTTTTATTCTATTGTTTAATGTGTGCTTTCTCTAGATGGTATTGTAGTATTTAACCAAAATTGATTGGGATTATCTTTTCACACTAACTTACAAAGTTTACACATGAACCTTGGATTGGATTGTGGGGACTTTTAATTTTTTTATTCACACTCACAAGTTACAAGAACCATTGGATTGGATTGTGGGGACTTTTAATTTTTTTTTATCTCCTAGATGTTTGTTATTGTTTAAACCTTAACCTTTGACCCAGTCTTGATGGACCACCAGCACCATCCACTGCAAATTTACTTGAATATGAGGAAGAAGATGATAATCTCTTGATGAGACGGAGACCAAAGGTTGAAGAAAATATTTACTCTGACTCAAGTGTAAGTAATATGAAGTTAACTTGTTATTTTTCCTCATAAATAATTAGCATCCAGCATGAATGATAAAGTGGATAATAAATAATTAGTATATTGATAAAACAATGAGTAAAAGATAAGGTAGCAGTTAAACCAGGAACCTTTGAATTGGGAAAGATATTTGCAGGAAACCATACACACGTAAGTGAGGTGGAAACCAAGATCACTTCAAAGAGAAAAGTTCTTTGAGAACTAAGAAATAAAATTTTGTAAAAGCCAATTGTTCATTCAAAAAGGCACTTCAAATGGTGTAAGAAAACAAATTTGAGAAGAATTCAGAAATGGAAGGGGAAAATATTATCTGTATATTCAGAATTATGATAATGAGCTACTTTGCACATTTAGTCAATGCTATAAAAGTTGGTGGATTTATTTCTCGGACAGTCCGCATGCACACCCCGTATAATCGCCGCCAGTTACACAATTAATGTACGCATACTTTGACCAATCTCACATTGTGTTGCTATGTTCACTGTCCCTGCCAGTTAACACACTTCACGCTGGCGTTTGTTCTATTCTGTCCGAGAATTAATTTCAGCCACTCTTGGTGTTATTAACTATATGCATAAAATTCTGAGGAATTTGTATATACAGCTCCAAATATTATCCAGCAGTATAACAAGCCATGTATTTCTGATGACAGAATTTAGTGGGGACATATGTTACACACTGTATAATTTAACACTCTATGTGTTACATTTTATTAAAGATCCTAACATAATGTGGTTTCAAATGTGATGACGTTGTAATGCATTTGATTGGACAATGT
>JAMKCH010027665.1:0-33057 GCA_023653785.1 Ophioderma brevispina
TGCGGTCAAGTTATAAGAAAGGCTGATAACGTAAAATTGACCTTAATTGAAATGTTCAATTGGTACCAAACGTGAGTCATAGGTGCAATATTGGATCCCTCATTTGTTGATGAAGTCAAAGTTCACATGCCAAAGTCAAATGTCATGTGAGGTCAAGTTGTAAAATAGGCTGAAAATGTAAAATTGACCTCAATTGGAAAGTTGAAGTTCAATTGGAACCAAACTTGAGTCATAGGTGCAACATTGGATCCCTCATTTGTTGATGCCGTCAAAGGTCACATGCAAAGGTCATATGAGACCTATCATTACAAACCGCGACGGCAGGCGACACATGCTGTCCGAGGACCGATGTATTTATTTAACTTTAAATTATTTTTGCCAAAATTTTATGTAATTGCCTAAATATCAGTTGCACATATTTTGGTGGAAAAAATTAAAATCGGCCATGGCATTATTATGCTACTTAGCATAATTTACAATTTTGAATAGCACTACTAAAATGCTTAAAAGCATTTTAGTGGCGCTATATTCAAAATTTGTTTTGCCCCTTAAATCGTCCTGGAGTAACTTTTAAATTGTTTTAATTTTAGCAATGTAAATGTCAATTTTTTGCACTTCTGGAACAAGTATAGGTACCCTAACATACCCTACAAGTGATAAAACCAAACGCAGCCTAATAAAGAACAAATCGGTTATTTTAGTCAAAATTATCCGTTGGAAAAATACTTATGGGAAGTTTACAGGTTTATCCTTTACTTTTACGCTATTCCAGCAAATTTCAAATATTTTGACTCTTTCGGGTGAATCACTGATAGTGACTTTAATTCCTACTCTCATTGACTGTACGTATCAGTGTATGTAGTAACCTCTTATCTTATGTGTACCAGTAGATTAACTCAGTGGTGGATTTAAGGAAAAGGGCCCTGTCAGCAGCTTAGGGCCCCACCCTTTAACGACCGCTAAGCAACGCAATGTCGCACTTTATTATGCAACTAGGGGGTGTTTCTAAGGGCCCTGAGAGCAATTTTTAGGGGAGGCCCTGTCAGCAGCTGCTGACACTGCTGACTCTTAAATCCGCCACTGGAACTACAACTGGGAAAACCCTGAATTTGAGTGAATTTTGGAGATGTCGATTTAATGAAATGACAATTAGTTGTATATGCCGCGCCACGCCCGCACATAAATTATTGCGAGTTTATAGGGAAATACCCAAGTTGCGAGTCTCACGCAATTCGAGCAATAGAGGAGTATAATTCATTACAAATTAGAATAAAACAGGAAGCTTCAGTCGCAGCGAGTGCCTAGACGAGCTTAGACGTCCTGGAGAAACTGGGTAAGAAATTTTGAATTATTTCACCCCAAATCAGCGTCTAAATTCATAAATAGTTCACAACAGAGTGCAGAATCTAAATTTATTTAGTTTTGATCAGGATTGAAGCAATTTTAGATGAATTCGCTTAAAGTTTCAGTATTTATATCTTTGTCGCTATAAAATATGGGCGAATGATCATGCACACACCATGACTGCACATGTTGAATTTTCCTGATGGTCACACATGTCATGTCACGATCCGCAATTTCTTTTACTTGTTCTTTGTTGGCCGTGGTTCCTGGTGTATCATAGTCCCCGTGTGTGAATATTAGAAGTGTATAGCCTTATGTTGGGGTTTTGGAAACGCTGATTTGGCTGAATTGTTAGAGATAACAATGTTGATTTCATGTTGTTGTGCAGAGTAATACGCACCACGCCCGCACTGTTCAAGATTTGTATTGTTTGACCTTTGAATAGTCAGAACAGTTACGATATTTATTGATAGGGGATTACGTCATTTTGGTAGTAACTAACCTTAAGAAATTCGCTGTGATAGAGTTTTAAACTGGAGAGCAAAGGGAATATGTCGATTGGAGACTCTCCTGTTGGCTTTTTCCATCGTTAAGGATAGACTTGCAAATGCGGGATATCCGGGTAGCAGAGCAACTCCCCTATCGTCGCCGAAATCATAATATGTTGAAACATAAATCGGGGACATAGATGTTTTCGACATCCTAAAAAATACTGAAATTAAAAAAAAAGACTTGAGGGCGATATCATTCCATTATTTTACCAACCCCACCCAAATAAGCAACCCAATCCATAGATAATATAGTACTAGATCATGTAAATTTGAGTTAGTTTTAGACCATGATAATGAAGGATTTCAGATAAATTGACTTAACACTTAAGGGGTTTGACGTGTTAGTGGCTACTCGAATTAAAATTTTCCAGAATTCACATATTCGTTTTTACAACGGTTTTGCTGATTAAGAATCTGAAATAAAAAATGGGGGTCCACCGACTTTGTTTTTTGAGCTATAGCCAGAACAAAAAAGTATGGTTTCACTTTTTTAACCACGCAATTCTATGGGAAAAGTCAAAATTTGAACGTTTAGATCGCCTACAAAATAAAAACTTTCTCGATAAAATTTGTAATTTCTAAATAGTGATGTCCCGATGTCGTTCTTGAAAAATTTTGAAATAAAAACTGAGGGTCACCGACGTACTTTTTGCATTACAACGCCGAAAACCACTGCAATTTGACACTTTTTGCAAATTGGGCGTCTTGTTGGCGGCAAAAAATCATCCGCGCCACATTCGGCTCAGCAAAGAAGCAGAACTGCATGTCTTTCCGAGATGTCCGATTTTAAAATAACGCAAACAAGCGCACAGTTATTCGCGATATCTGCGCATGATACTTCGCAGCTCAAACTAAAATATCTAATTCTTCCATTTGTCCATGACTGGGCTCCAAACCGAATGCTGAAGGTGTAAAGCATTTCGCGCGTACAACAAGCACACGTCACGCCTTAGGGTAGTCAGATCCCTGTTCTTTTGTTTTTAAACACACTATTCTGATTTTTTTGCCCATTTTAAACTCAAACTGTTTTCTAAGTTTACCGAACAAGGTTATCCACTGCAGACACTCTTTCTTTAGTTTTTGCCGATTAAAACAGCTTATTTGAGCATTAAAGTCACAAAAACCGCTTGGTCTAACGGCGGGAATTTAAGCAAGGCGCACCATCGCGGCGCAAGGCGCACCATCGCATCGCGCGTTAATTTGGCTGTCGTACCAATGAAGCCTGCGCGTGTTTTAATGTACTTTTTGCGCGCGAGCGCATCTTGGAAAACGAAAAATACTATTTGAAAATGTAACAAAGCGCTAATTTAGACAAGATGAAATTTAAATTTCTTCTAATTTCTGGAGTTAGAGACAAAATATGTTTATTGATTCAATAGTGCATAAAGAATGTATTTTGATCACTGCACAACATCTCAATTTTTGAAGTTCAAAGATCAAGTTATTTGAGAAGAGACGCTTGAATGCGTGAAAAGTCCACTTTTTTTTCTAAAAACACATGGCTTTCTACAATGTTCAAATTTTCGCAAATTTGCAACTTTTCAGACAAGATAAGCTCCAAAAATCCGAAGTAAGGTAAGGTTTAACTTGTCCTACTATAGCAATTGGTCTTCTCCAGGGACGGTTTGCTAATTTTTCATTTTTCGATTTCTAACTAAAGATATTCTCCTAATATATACTCAAATTTTGGAAAAGAAAAGTTAAAATCAGCACTTGTTTTGACATATTTTTTTTCCTATATTTTCGAAAGTCGCTTTATTTTTAAAAAATGAAAAAACCGTCCCTAGACAAATTTGTCTTGTTTCATATCTAAAATAACATAAGATCATGAAAATTCAAATTGTTTTTTGTTATGCCGTCTGAAAATATTTTGGGGTCAAAATCGTGTTTTTTTTTTTTAAAGATTTAAAGATAAAAAGTATTCATCTGAAAGTTTTACATAATCTGAATGCATCATCGGGTTCAATCGTCCAAATTTTCTTTCTAGAATGTATACTTTTACATACAATATCAATTTTGCAAAGTACAAACAAAATAGAACTTGGAAACTCAAGGTTCACACTGCCCTTAAGTGACCATGGGTTTTCACTCCCGTGTGTGCCCGGTGTGGTGGTCCATGGGACTCCCCCTAAGGAAAACACTTTCCCGACGGAATTTTTGTGTACGAAATTTATACCACTTTGAAGGTCATAGACAATCCAAATCAGCAATAACAAGACGAGTCCTTAAAAAGGACCATCTTCTGCATTTTAGTGCAGATTTAAATGTGAAATGAAAACAACAAATTGAATGTTTTAAAACACAATTTTAGTTTGAAATGTTTGTACATAGCAACATGCATGGAAATTATATTGTAAGAATACTATGCGGCATCACTAATTATGATCAACCTTAATTTAAACCAAATGCAATTCAATTTTCATGTTACTTTTTTGTGGTACATCTGGTATTATTTTGAAGTAGAAATCACATTCCATGGAACACGCAAGCCACAGTTTATCATGAATTGCCCTTTTAAATAGAACTTCTGTTCATGCACAGACCGAATCACTATTGTGTAGTAATATTGCTGTACAAATTTGAGCTGTTAACCACACATGAAGTATGAGTCCTGTATAATTAATTAGTTCTTAATGCTACAAGTGGTTAAAATTATCATACAAAACAATATAATTGTTTACCACAATTGTTATATTATAACATTGAAATAATTATTTTTTGGGTATAAATTGAACTATAAAGTCATTCTACAGCAGAATTTGTCCAGCAAAAATGTTGCAATCTGACCCAACCAAATCAGAAAACTGATACAATACTCTACAGATACAAAGCTTTGGTGAAGAAACGTCTCAATATCACAGACCCCGTATAGGTGGCTAACTGAACCAGTGCAAGTAGGGTATATTACTCACTTACCACATGCTCACTGACCCATGGCCATGTGGAAATATGAGACTCCTGCACTCCAGGCTGGTATCCGGTTACAGCTGACCAGTGTAAACAAAGCATGTGCTGTGCAATATATTAGAACTGTGTACACTGCATGGGTTTTTGGTTACATTCATGATTAATCTTCTGCCTGGCAGAAAAAAAGAAATTTGTTATTAATAAGAACCTGGGCTTGTAAAATTAGGGGAAAACATTGTTTTCTTTCAAAACCCGTGAACGAACGCGAAAATAGGGCAAAAGGACGGAAAATTCCAATGAGCCTTGCGCTTAATCAAACGTTTTGAAAACTTATTTCATGTTGATCTACTCTAGACGACCCAAATACATATATTTATCAAAAAAAAAACTTGAGGGTTTTAGGGATCCTGGTTTTTTAACGGGTGTTGCAAAATACAATTTTCCATAGCTTTGGAAAGTAAAGGTTGGCAACCGTCCACAATGAAATTGTTTGTTTTCAGACATAAAGGGTTGTGTAAGTATTTGTAATGTTTACATTATTTGTCTACTTATGTTATGTGGAACATATAGCAGCAAAAAAAAAATGCTTGGTTCTTGATTTTTAAATATTCGCAGTGACTTCCGTACGTGTCCGGGGGGGGGGGTACCATGGGAACTCACTAATGGGAACTCATTTACGGCTTGGTCGATTTTAATTTTTTTGGTTTATGAAAAGAAGCGCATTTAAAATAAGACAATTACAAAAAATCGGGCGCCCAATAAAACCCACGCGTAAAGCGGCCATCGCGAAAACAACCCACCCCAACCCCCTCGGTCACTAAGTGTAAGGTATGAATTAGCTTGGCCATTTAAAAATGATGAGCCCCGAACCATGCGCCGTTATAGCTCCATGTTTTATACGATCACTACTAAGCTCCAAGGGACTCTACTGTGGGCAATAACTTTCTCAGTTTTACACTTGGCAAAATGTCTAGCGACGGCCTGATAGCCTTCAGAGGTGGGGGTCCTATCTTCGGTCATTGTCACCCCCCCCCCCCCCCCCCCCCCGCCCCCCCCCCCCCCCCCCCCCCCCCACCCCATGTGCAGATTAGTGTGTACCCTTTTTTTTTTTGGTATACTTTTTGGGTTGAGAAACGCGAAAGCTGAGTTTGAATGAATTGAGATATAAAAATTGTTGATTTATGAAGACTGACATTTTTATTGTGCAATAGGTCGCATTACAATCACATATTTCATGAGCGGATTGGTTGCCCTTGCTTACTCGGAAACAGTTACGAAACTATAGGGGAATGCTAAAAGTTGGGAAGTCTCACGCAAATAGTGGGTTATTGGATTAAGCTGTACATTAGATAAGAATATTTAATTTATCTAAATTAAAAAAAAAAAAAAAAAAACATTTCTTCAGTTTACACCGGGGGGGGGGGGAACCAGATAGGACAGAGCGTACCCACATGCGTGGACAAATTTTTGAAAAAACCCCCCTAAACGAGTTTTTTTTGTGAAGCAACATTACCCCCAACAAGTTTTTAGCGCGCGTTTCAAAAAATTTTACCCGCTCCTACTTCTCTAAACTAAGTTTTTAGCGGTTTTTTTCCCCAAAAAAATACCCCCTAAACCAAGTTTGTCCTAATACAACCCTAAACAAGTTATGGTCTAATATGACCCCTAAACAAGTGTGCATGAAGTGTCAACAAAGGTTGATTTGGGTGCAAAAAGATCATGTATGGTGTAAAAGAGCATTCTTGGGATTCCGCCGGATTTTTACCGATTGTGATCTCCACTCAAGAGCCCATAATATGTCAGAGTTGACTCGAATTTCGAATTAGATTCAGTAACAATTTCATGATGTTTCAAGTCACTGCACATCTCCCAAATAGTGGGCCTAATCAAAAAAAGGGGCACCGCTATACAAATCCATCGGAAAACACCGCGGTCATGGAGGTGGGGAGAGCCTGATGAAATAAGATAATGGTGCAGAATTTTGCAGCTTAGTTTCATGGCAGCCCCGAACTCAATTGATTTTTAAAAGACCTTTTTATCTAATGTATATGGCTTAAAATGATTGGTTAGGTGGGTCCATCTTACTTCACATCCATATTTAAATAAAATGAACAAAAAAGGCAAGCACTAAATGGTGTGTTTCCGTTGCTAGGGTTGCCCTTTATGACGCGCAAAACGGATTTTGCCAGAACGGTTTTAAACTGGTTTAAACGGCATATAAACTGGTTTTAAATTATTTAAACCGGCCCAACCAAAACTATGCAAAGTCTGAGGCGTCGTTCAGCAAATCATTTTAGTGGACGTCATACTAAATTAAGCCCTCTTTAACTTAAGATCATCAAATAACATAATCCTAACATACATGACTTAATTTTGAAAGGCGCCCCTTCATCAACATACCTTGCATTATTTTATTTGTTCACTACAAAGAAGCAAAAAAGCGGACAAAACATTGTGAAAAAAATAAAAACAGAAAAGTGCATGTACAATTTTACACTTGCAAAAGTCTTGCAGCAGAACTCAAATACCAGCTGTGGATTACAATTACACATCAATCTAAATAAGAATACGTGATCTTGCATTCTTTTTTCATAATTGATATTCATTTATTTATATATTTAGTTTTGAAATTTATTTTTACGGCCTCACAGATAAATTAAAGGTGCAAACAAGAGATTTTCACATATAAGGGGTCCCTTAAAAAATGAAAGTACTGATTTTTGCAGGAGTAAAGCTTTCATCAAAAATATCCCATCTGAAAACGATTTTTAAGCTGAGAAATGTTTCTTGGTACAAAAATTGTGTGAAGTTTTTTTTTTTTTTTTTTTAATAATTATACAAAATTCAGCCAATGTTTTATATGAAAATACGGCAAATCAAAATCACCTTTTCACTCATTTCTGTAGCCAAATCAAGGTAAGAACTCTATTGAGTGTTAAGCTATATGAAATTACTCTTAGACACAATATTTTGGAACCTCTCAGAATATCGTGTTGCCACCTTTAAAGCTACATGTTTGAATTTTCAGTCATTTTCCATATTTTCAATAAGGTTAATCATGATTAATTTATGGTAGTCAAACCGTATGTATCTTTCATATGTAATAAAAAAGCCAAAAGTTGTTGTGTTTACTGTACTTCCAAACCCCTTTTCGTTGGTAATTGTTTTGACTTCTTACAGGAGTGCATGACATTTGTTGAAAACCAAACAAGTACAATTTTTTGAAAAGTTCAAAAGCATTTTTTAACAAAATTTGAGGTTTTTGCCAGTTTTGCCAAGAAGATGTGGCATAAACCTTGCGGTTAAAAAACCGGGTTAAACCAGGTTTAAACCCGCCCTGTTTTAACGGCCAACCCTGCCTGTTGCTCCCGTACGCCCGACCCGTGCGCTATACACCCATCAACTTTACAAACTTGGATGCTGTCCAAATTCTGTTTTGTTTACAACACGATTACACTTCACACTCAGTCTCAAATGCCTATTGTTGACCGCTGACGATCCTGGGCTACAAGCGCCGCGTTCATCATAACACTGTCAGTACTAGCGACACACATAATCGCTATTAATGATGCTATAGGTGGCCCTGGGAGGTTCTTAGTATTTCAGGATTTCGAACTGTACTCTTGGCATTGGGGCCTTCACGGACGTCAAAAAGTTTCAGATTCACCACCAAAAAATTACAGGGAAGTAGGTATTTTTTCGGACAATTCGGAACTAGGATCGACGAGTAGTACAAAGCCACTATAAAAGAAATGTACCCTAAACGCGTTTGAGCCAAATTTAAAAATTTCCCTTTTTTTTATGAATATCGGCGTTTTTGATACCCTAACGCGTGACGCGCGTGACGCGCCGACCCTAAAAAAAACAACCCCTTCTCACGCGTTTTTTTTTTTTTGTTGGTCCGGCTGTTGGTACACCTCATTATAGTTTTAGTGCCCCCCCGGACACCGTCCTGACAAAATGTCTAGCGACGGCCTGATAACCATGACATATGGGTCCATTCTTCGGTCATTCCACCCCCCCCCCCCAATACAAAATAACAAATCTAGCAAAAGTGGAAACCTTACTTTTTGGTTACTGTGCACTATGTCCATTCACTCACATACTGTTCATGAGCGGATGTTTGCCCTTTGATTACTCGGAACAGTTACGAAACTATAGGGGAATGCCTCAGTTGGGAATCTCACGCAATAGTGGGTATTGTGATTAAGCATTTCATTAGAATAAGAATATAATCGGGGATCAGAATCAGCACTGTCTAGACAATCCTGAAGAACTTGGTAAAATATTTTCCATTTTCACTAACCAAATGACTACTAAGCTTCAATAACATTTTCTTCAGTTTACACCCGCCTGACAAAATGTCTAGCGCGACGGCCCTGATACCATTCATATGTGGGTCATTCTTCGGTCATTCCCCCCCCCCCCCCCCCCATGACAAATAACAAATCGACAAAAGTGGAAACATTAGTTTGTTAGGTTTGGACTGAAGGTTAGTACGAATGTAAACAGTAATAACAAAGTTAAGTTAGTGACAAAACAGCATTGGGTTGAAAGGAAAATTACCGGTTTTAGGTCACAAACATGACCCGAAGATGCACATGTGCAGGATTAAGTGATGGTATACTTTTTGGGTGGGAAAACGCGAACGCTGAGTTTGAATGAATTTTGAGATATAAAAATGTTGATTTATGAAGTGAGCATTTTATTGTGCAAATATGTCGCATTACACTCAAATACTGGTCATGAGCGGATGTTTGCCCTTTGATTACTCGGAACAGTTACGAAACTATAGGGGAAGCCTCCAGTTGGGATCTCATCTCACGCAATAGTTGTCTTGTGTTAAGCATGTACCTTAGATAAGAATAAATCGGGATCAGAAGCACGACTGTCTAGACATCCTGAAGAACTGGGTAAGATATTTCCATTTTCACATTCACACCAAATTATAACGGACTAAATTCGTAAATAGTTCATATAAGCTGCGGAGATCTTATGTAGATCATGTAAATTGACTTAGTTTTGATAAGCGATTGAAGCAATTTTCGATGAAATGTGACTAAAGTTTTTAGTAGTACTATTAGCTTTGTCGCTGTAGCTTTGTCGCTGTCGCTGCATTGTCTTACTTCAATTTCTTTCGTTCTCGCAACAATTAAAATGCACCGAGTGCAAAATAGGCTGTGCATTTCAAGAACCTCTGACCCAATCAGGGGGGTCCATAGTGGAACAAACATTTTGTTCGTGCGTCCCATTTTTTGTGTCACCTGTCATAAGGCAGTAATAACAAAGACACAGAGGGGATCACTTGGGGGGGGTGGGTCCACTGTTTGTCTGCTGTTGTTGATGTCTTTTTTGTGAAAAAGGGTTAACATTTTCCGTGTAATATCCGCATACTTCGAAAGATTTAAACCAAACTGTGAGTCATATATGCAACTGGGATCCCTATTTGCTGATAAGGTCAAAAGTCACTACCCAGGTCAAGCCCATATGAGGTCAAGTTGGTAAGAAGGCTGAAAATATAAAATTGACCTAATAGGGTGGGGGGGGGGGGGGGGGGGGGGGGGGGGGTAAAAGTCAATTGGTACCAACACTTAAGTCATAGTTACGTCATTTGTTATGAGGTCAAAAGGTCCCTCCAAGTCAAAGTTTATTTGAGTCATTGTAATATACGCTGAAAGTTAAATTGCCTCAATTGAAAATTGAAGATTAATAAAAACCAAACTTGAATCATAGTGCAACATTGGATCCCTTATTTGTTCTTGCGGTCAAAGGCACATTAAGTCATTCTGAGACCTATAATTACAAACCGCGACGACAGGCGGCACATGCGGTCCGAGGACCGAGTAACCATGTATTTTTTTTAAACTTAAAATATTTTTTCCAAATTTATTAATTGCCTAATACAGTTTGCACTATTTTTGGTGAAAAAGCAAATCGGCCATGGCATTATTTGCTACTTAGCATAATTGTAAATTTTGAATAGCGCTTTTAAAATGCTTAAAATCATTTTAGTGACGCTATTCAAATTGAATTCAATAATACTGGAGTAACTTTTTTTAAAATGTTTATTTCAGGAAGGTAACTGTCACTTTTGGACGTTTGGACAAGTATAGGACACTAACCTACCCTACATGTGATAAAACCAAACCAGCCTAAAGAAAAAACAGTTATTTTTTTTTTTTTTTTAATTCTGTTAAAAAATGAAAATATTTTGACTCTTTCGGGTGTGAATAACTATAGTGACTTTCAATCCTACTCTCATTGACTGTATCAGTGAGAGAACCTCTTATGTGTGCTAGTAGATTAGTGTGGTATGGGAAAGCCCTGAGTTTGATTGTGGTGATTTTGAAGATGTCGATTTTATGATGAAAGACATTTAGTTGTATGCCGCGCACGCCCGACACAGAAAAGAATTATGGCGCAGTTTATAGGGGAAATACCAAGTTGCGGAGTCTCACACAATCGAGCATTGGGAGTATAATTTATTACAAATTAGAATAAAACCAGGAAGCTTCAGTGCAGCGAGTGGCATAGCATGAGCGTAGACGTCCTGGAGCAAAGAAACTGGGTCAAGAAATTTTGCATTATTTCACCCAAACAGCGTTTTTTAAATGTGCATAAATAGTTCATCAACAGAGGCCAGAATCTAAATTTATAGCTTTTGATCAGGATGAAGCCAATTTTAGATGATTTTTGACTAAATTTCAGTAGATTAGCGTTGTCGCTATAAAATATGGAGCGAAATGATCATGCACACACCATTACCTGACAGCTGAACTCTGATGGTCCAACTGTCATTTCAGCAATTTCGTTCACTTGTCTTTGATATTATGCCGTAGGGTATAGTCGTGTGTGCATCGAAAGATTTATTAGAGTGTAGACTTCGGGGTTGGAAAAAGTGAGTTGGGTGAATTTTAGAGGATAAAAAGTTGATTTTAGTTGATTGGTGCAGAGTATACCGCGCCACGCCCGCCGCACTGTTCAAGAGTGGATGTTTTAACCTTTGAATAGTCAGAACAGTTACGATATTTAGGGGGATACCCAAAATACTAACACATTAGGTATTCGCTGTAATAGAGTTAAACGGGAGAGTGCAAGCCAGCAACGGAATATGTCGATTGGAGCGGGGATGCGAGAGATGAATTGACGACTATATTCGTTACTCATGTGTTATGGGAGCGACTCCTGTGGCCTTTTCATCGGTTCGGCGTGTCAAGTAATTCCTTTTACTGCCTTTTTATGTCAAGATCTTTTTTGGGTGAATGTTAGGAGATAATGTGATTTTATGAAATGAAATGGTGGTGCAGAGTTACGCGCCACGCCCCGCCAAAAACTGTTAGAGAGTGGTGCTTTGACCTTTAAATAGTCAGCACAGATACGATAGGGGAATACCCAGTTGCCAGGCTCCTGCAATTTGGATTAACTTAATTGCATTTTATAGGAATTGGACAATGCACCGTATGTAACATTAAAGGAGAGCTAATTTTTGTAAGATTTAAAAGTCATACAATTACCAAAAATAGGGACAAAAAATTCTCATCCGAAATCAGCTATCGCGAAAAAAATTGTGGGTCCATAGAGGTCCCTTAAGTGCAAAAACGTTTGAAGTCAAATATGGAGTAATTTCAAAATTATTTATTTCAGCAATGCAAAATGTCACATTTTGCACGTTGGAACACAAGTATAGGCTACCCACTCAACATACCACCCTACATGTGATTAAAACCAAACGCAGCTAATAAAGAAAAAAAATCGGTTATTTTAGGTCAAAACTATCCGTTGGAAAAAAAAATTGAAAATATTTTGACTCTTTCGGGTGAATCACTGATAGTGACTTTAATTCCACTCTCATGACTGGTATCAGTGTATGTACTAACCTACCTCTTATGGTGTGGCCCGAGATTAGTGTGGTATGGGAAAGCCCTGAGTTTGAGTGCATTCTGGAGTGTCGATTTTATGAAATGGACATTGTAAGTTGTAGTCGGCCACGCACCACAGAAAGAGAAATTATTGCGAGTTATAGGGAACTACCGGAAATACCCAAGTTGCGACAAGAGAATGATCGTACTGACACTGATCTGCATGTGAAATCTGTTAGCTTATAGTTCGCCAGTGTACGTGGCGCGGAGACCGTGGCGCTATTGCGCTACGTAATCCCAGGTTAAGTCATGGAATACGTTATGCATAAAATAATTAGGTATCTTATCGAAAATGGTGTGGCTGGACGCTAACACCATCGATATCGAAATTGTTCTATGGGCATTTGTACAAGTGTCCCCGCCTGTATTAATATGAAGTGTTTCGGTAGCCATAAGGCTACTAACCCCAGGGTTGGTAGCCGTATACGGTAAAATTAGCCCGGGAGTGTTTCGTAGCCGTACGCACCATCCTTAAGGACAACGTACTAATATACCATTTTCAGAGAGGCAAGTCCGGGGGAATGAGGTTGTTTGGTCTTGGGCAATTCGACTTCAAAATAGCAGTTTTTCTCTTATGAAAACAAATATGCATGGTATTAGACAACAACTAACGCGACACAGATCAAATGAAATTGTTTTAAACATTTTACCTACCTTGTTTCCAAGATTTGACTGCACTGTTTTTGAAGAATGACAAAGTATTGCTTTTAAGTAATGATATCGCTCAAAACCACGACACAAAGGCCTGTGCGGCATTATTAATTTGCATATCAAACACAGGGTCAATACAGGAACGATGGGATGGGTAGCTTGCCTTCAGCAAGTTACCAAATTTTGAGTTATTTTACCTGAACGAAAAGAAAAATAATATTATTGAATATAAACTCTTAATTTGAAGCGTTTTAAATGGGGGGAATCATCTAGGTTAAATGTCGAATTACTCATACGTGTTAAAACTACAAAATGGAGGGCTTCGAAAAGAAGAAGAAACAAAAAAACAAACACAGAATATAGTTTGTAGATGGAACAAAGGATATGTATGTAATCCACTGCAAACCAAAATTTCGCCCTTAAGAATTATTAAACAATATAACAATGTTCCAATTCATTTTATTAGAGCCCATCAGGGCCGTACGCAGGATTTTTTTACGAGGGGTGCATCATGTCATCAACATAAAGTTGGATTCTCGTCATATTTTATAAATTTGGGACCTCTTTATCAAAAAAAATCGGCTAAAGTAGCCCTTTTTCCCCTTTTGGAAAAAAAATATGGGGGGGGGGGGTGCGGTGCGGACACCAAGATCAACTACTCAATATTAACATTTCATTATTATCATGTCAAGGCTTCTAAATATTTAAAAAGGATCGGGAATAGTCTAAAGGCCTACGTATAAATTACCCTATTATCACATTTATATTAATTTATAAATAGATAGCAAAAACCCTTTTCCTCATATAGGAAAAAAATACTTTTGTACCTCCAACACTATTTTTGGGATTTGGCCAGTTTCTCCTCGGTGTCTGTCGCAAGAACTGTTTTTGGAAAATATTTGCAATATAAGGCAAAAAATAATTTTGTCTTAGCTTCTTTTGACTAAAAAGCTATGTGCTATGCATTTTTTTACAAAATAAGCTATGACCTATGTGATTTTTGTTTAAATTTGCGCCGTGGTGTTTTTAGAAAAATACAATATGTGCCAAGTCCAATGTAATCCTCTTTCGTTTTCAAGGCATAAAACAAACTTCACACAATAAAAAAACACAAAATTTGTATGTTTCCATTGGGTCCCAAATTTTTGAGACACACTTCGTGTCAAGAAAAGTACCGAGTATCGCCTAAATAGAAAAAAACTTTAAAATGTAAAAAAAAAAGTGTCAAAATCGCCGCCGCCGCATAGAGCTATGAGCTAAATCTAATTTTAAAAGCTATGCGTGAGGGAAGCTGAGACAAACTATTTTTTGGCCTAAGATTATTAAAACTTTATTTTGTGTTTGAAAACGTCGTTTTGGTGTAATTTAAATTGTGAAAATCCTGAAACAAAAAAAAATCTAGACTTGTGAAAATTAAGTCGGTATTCCTTTCTAATTCTGCAAAAACATCGTCATTCGGAAGACAAGCAAACATTTTTTTATCTATCTTGCAGACAATTCATAAAATAAATAATTTGGCTGTAAAATTAAAGAGAGATTGAGAAAAGTATGTTCTGGTCAGTGTCGCGTTTTATGCGCTTTGTAACCTTTGGATAAACACTTCACAAAACCACTAGTATTGTTATAATTGCATTTCTTTATAAGAAATAAATATCGTTGCTCTAAAAAGAGTTCAATTAGTTATGGTTCTCGTTTAAAGGAACGGTTTTAAATAGAATACAACAAAAGAAGTCGCAACTCATATTTCTAGTGTTTGATATTTCAATAGACATATTTAAAAAATATTTTAATATCAGGAAAATCTGTGGCCGTTGGAACTATTGCATCTATTGCGTCTATTGCATCTATTGCGTTATTTTGACACCAACAAATAGGACCGCGATCTATCACTGATTATTGTGATTCTAATTCCTAACTATAGTCTAATCCATAATTTCACATTTTATAATGATCACACCTTCCCTGTGTAAAATATCACGAATTTCGCTTTCTTCTTGGGGCGATTACTTGGTACGTTCGTCACGCATGCTGCGTCCGGCTTTTAACCGACCAGTGGACACGCTCGTAGCAGTATACGGCTACCTAACCACAGGGCCTATTTTGGTTATATACGTTACGGCTACGGAACCCTGGGGTTCGGTACCTTATACGGCCTACGGAACACTTACCATATTATTACAAATTAGAATAAAAACAGGAAGCAGCTCAGCGCAGCGTGGGCTAGATGAGCTTAAGACTCCTGAAGAAAGCTGGGTAAAGAAATTTCTGCAGTTTTCACCCAAATTAGAATCTAAATTCTACAAAGTTCATAACAGAGTGCAGAATCTAAATTTATTTAGTTTTGATAAGGATTGAAGCAATTTTAGAGGAATTTGACTAAAGTTTCAGTATTAGCTTGTCGCTATAAAATATGGTGGAATGAGCATGCACAACAGATGCACATGGCTGAATTTGTCTGCTGGTACAATGTCATATCACGCAATTTCTTACTTTTCTTTGATGTTAAGCCGGGTTCTTGGTGTAGCGTGTGTTTGTGTTGAATTTAGATGTTATACCTTTTTGGGTTGGAAAACGCTGAGTTTGGCTGAATTTTAGAGATAAAAAATGTTGATTTAATGTTGATCTGTGCAGAGTATACGAACCAAGCCCGCCCTGTTCAAAGATGGATGTTTTAACCTTTGAATAGTCAGAACAGTTACGATATTTAGGGGGATACTCAAGTTGCAGGTAACTAACCTTAGAAATTCGCTTGGTGATGAGTTAAAAGGGAGAGCAAGAATATGTCGATTGAGCCTCTCATGTTGGCTTTTTCTCGTAGGAAGACTTGCAAATGCGAGGTGGAATCCGGGTAGCAGAGGCAACTCCCCTATCGGGCCGAAATCATATGTTGAAATAAATCGGGAAACAGAGATGTTTCGGACATCCTAAAAAATAATAATAAAATTTAAAAAAAAGAATGAGCAAGATATTTATTCCATGATTTTACCCCACCCAAATTCGCACCAACCTAATAATAGAGTATTTGAGATCCATGTAAATGATTTAGTTTAGCCATGAGTGAAGGAATTTCAGATAATTTGACTAACACTCCTAAGTGACAAGGGGTTTCACTCCCGTTGGGTAAGCCGGGGGGGGGGGGGGTCGCCATGGGACTCCCCCTAAGGAAAACACTTTCCACGGAATTTTTGACAAAATTTATACCACGTTTTAAGGGTCATAAGACAACCCCAAATCAGCAATAAAAATGGAAATGAAAGTTGTATTTGGGACTGCAAATAGGGGCAAACTTGTTTTCAAACACGCGAAAAATGGGCAAAAAAGCGGAAAAATTCAAATGAAGCCTTGCGCTTACATCAAACTTTTGAAAACTTATTTTATGTTGATATCTTACTCGGAAGACCGACACAATATTAATATATTTACAAAAAAAAACTTGAGGTTTTAGGGAATCCGGTATTTTTAACGGGTGGTGCAAAATACAATCATAGTCCCATAGACTATTGTGTTCGGTTGTCAAAGTCAAATTGAAATGGTTTGTTTTCAGGCACATAAAAGGGGTTAATTATTTTTATGTTACTATTAATTTGTTTATTAATTATGGTGAACATAATTCAGCAAACCAAAAAATTGCTTGGGTTCTTTGATATTTTTAAATATTCTCAGTGGACTTCCGTTAGTGCCCAGGAGGGGGGGGGGTACCATGGGACCATCACTAATTAACTCATTAACGGCTTGGGGGATTTTAACTTTTTGTTGGTAGAAAAGAAGTCGCATTTAAAATTCAGACCAATTACAAAACAAGTATTTAGAAAAAACTTTGTCGGGTCGGTCGCCAGGCCTAAATTTTACAAGAATAAGAACAAATTTAAAAAGCATTTACAGGAGTAGATGGTTTTCTAGTTTTAAGTTGCACTTTATTACAGAAACATGGTCATAAAAAGAAACCTCATAACTGAATTAAATTAGATGTTTATACATGAGCCTAATATTGCATTAGAACCATCACCTTGTTTACACTTGAATCTCCCTTTTGACCTTTGACCTTGGTGTGTGGACATTTGACCTCATATAGTTCTATAGCTTAATCATAGATATTAATAACATAGGATGGCCGTACGCCCGCGTTGAAGAAAAGGCCGGCCACCGGTACCTGTTTTGAAAATTAATAAATATTCTTCGGTATCCATTCGAAACCCGCACTCGTACGCGCATGCGCCGTTACCTGTTGGCCTGGAAACGGTAAATCGTTCTATTTCAAATTCGTGAATATAATGAATAAATTGGTACACCACGCTATTAAAATCAGGGAAATAATGAAATAAATTGGTACACCACGCTTAGGAAATAAGTACACGCTGCGGGAAAAGATGGTTACGGCTTTTGAGCCTGGCGTTTGCTATCTAGTATTATAAATAGAAACATGTGCTTAATTTACACATAGGTTTAACCTTCCTGTCATTTCAAATAAAGAAAATAGAAAAACCGTCCAATTGGGCGCAAAATTGTGTTTAAAACTGAATCCCCAAGTTTCTAAGCTTTAATTTCACATAGGTTACACCTTCCTGTCATTCAAATAAAGAAAATAGAAAAAACGCCCATTGGGGCCGCAAAATGTTAAAACTGAATCCCCAAGTTATAAGTTATAAGCTTTAATTTAACAAAGGTGACACCTTCCTGTCATTTCAAATAAAGTAAAATAGAAAAAACGCCCAATTGGGCCGCAAAATGGTGTTAAAACTTGTAATCCCCAAGTTTTAAGCTTTAAATTTACATAGGTTACGCCTTCCTATCATTTCAAATAAAGAAAATAGAAAAAACGCCCAATTGGGCGCAAAATGTGTTAAAAAAAGACTGAATCCCCAAGTTTTAAGCTTTAAATTAACATAGGTTGAACACGTTCCGCCTGTTCATTTCAAATTAAAGAAAATGAAAAACTCCCATTGGGCGCAAAATGTGATAAAACTGAATCCCCAAGTTATAAGCTTTAATTTAAAATAGGTTTTTAGCACCTTCCTGTCATTTCAAATAACGAAAAATAGAAAAAAAACGCCCAATTGGGCGCAAAATGTGTTAAAACACTGAATCAAATTTTAAGCTTTAATTTAATGTAGGTTTACACCTTCCTGTTTTCAAATAAAGATGTTACTAAACTTCGTCTTAAATAATATCAACACAAGACATGGTAAAGCTTCCATCATACGGAGTATAACTCTCGTGGCCTGATCATTTTCTTACTTATAACTCTCCTATTTGTACTCTCACCCTTTATCCTACCTGCAACGTTTTAACCAACTCCCTCAAAAAGCAAGTCTTCACAGAGACTAAAATCAAGAAATGCTTTTTTAATAAAGGGCCATTTCAAACCATGCAATGATGTTATTCTTTTCTGAAATTGCATCGCGACACACCCAACACTAAACTAAAACTCCAAAATTATAGTTAGTACGTCAGATCATTTTCTAAAAGACACATTTAATGAAATGACCTTCAGCTATAGAAATAGACTCCTTCGCAATTTGATGATCATTGGTTTTCTATAGTCGGGGGCGGGGTCTCTTAAGGGCGACCCACAAAAATTCCGGAGGCGAAACCCACGGTCGTAAAGCGGACCAATCGCGAAAACAAATGGATGTCCCCTAGGACTCCCCCGGTCACTAAATGTGACGATGAGATCTTTGTAGCTATGAATTTCTCTCAAATTTCACTGGATCGGGTTTTATACCCACCTACCGAAGAACGTTTGGAAGTTTATATTGGACAAACGGTGCAAACGAAACCGCAACCTTGTTTTGAACTTGCCTGCTAATCGTAAATCGTTCCCATAGAAAACCATGCTTTGGACTTTCTGTCGTGCACGAAGAAACTAATACTAAACATCGATCTATTACTAGAAGAGGGGCTTATCGGCTTTTTCACTCAGGTGGGATCTAATACATTGGTAACTTCCAAATATGAAAAAACCTAGGTTCGAAGGAAAAATGGGAGCGCTTCTTTCTGGAAATCTTCCCATGTCTCTTTAAGTGTTAAGGTCTGAATTACTTTGCACTATTAAAATGGAGTGAGCCCCGACGCATGCTCCGTTTCTAGGTTGGGGCCATGCGTTTTGAAAACTCTGGGCCCAGTAATAGGTGGAGTTGTGACCCATGTGCGATATTTTTGTACCATAAAAGGATGATAAAATCAATTTTCAGGCCACATATTTAAATTTGGTATTAAATAAAGCAATGCATGCAGGGCAAACAGATTCAAGGAGGGATATTTTTGAAAAAATATTAAATCATTTGCACGATTGCTTTTTTAATTCAAAATGGAAGTGGAGGATGAGCCAGGCGCAGGATGATCAGGCGCAGCATTCATGAAAATTGACGCCCACAGGTCAAAGTGCTTACAAATTTCATCTCTTTCTGGGGAGATTCTAAAACGTCTTGTACAACCACTACTATAAAGCAAAACTTTATTATCACATGGTGTCAAGTTGTTGGTTTGAGCATATTTGTGATATTTTGGCATAGCCGACACGTTGACATGACTTCAATGGTAAAATGGCAATTTGGAAGCCTTGCGCAAAACTACTTGCTACATTATTTACCTATAAAGTTATAATAATCAATTATGGAAGCTTGTGTTTTAAGATCCAAATCGACATTACATAACAGGCATTGCAACAGCTTTTGAATTCAGGTGCGTTTAAAATGACATCTTTTTCATCATATTTTGCATATTAGTGGTTGGTAACTCCTCTTAGGAATAATCTTATTTAGTCCTCAACTGTATTTCTGAATCCTGATTAGTAAGCTTCAAATGTTATCTTTTTTAGGGGTGTGGGTTCCTGAAGAGAGCTAGATCCTCTCACACCAATATCCATGCATTTTGCACAAATAAAACTATGTCACACAAAACGGCCCACCTTGAACACAATGGCCAGTTCCATGTTTTAATCCTCACTACTTACGCTCCAGGTGTTTACACTTTGGCAAAATTCAGCGACGGGCCCCTGATACCATTCAATAAATGTGGGTCACTCTTCGTCATTCCCCCCTCCCCCATGACAAAATATCCAATCTAAGCAAAGTGGAAAAATTATTTTGGTTAGGGTTTTGGACTGAAGGTTATTAATAATGTACACAGTATAACAATTAGTTAGGTTTTACAAAACAAGCATTGGGTTGAAAGTAAAAATTCCGGTTTTAGGTCACAAACTGACCGGAGAATGCCGCCTGTGCAGATTAGTGAGGGTGGTATCTTTTCGGGTGGTAAAACGCGAATCTGATTTTGATGAATTTTGCAGATATAAAAATGTTGATTTATGAAGCGACATTTTATGTTTGGTGCACATATGTCCGCCTTACTCACGATACTGTTCTGAGCCGGATGTTTGGCCCTTTGATTACCATCGGAACATTTTACGACCTATAGGGGAATGCTCAAGTTGCGAGTCTCACGCAATGTGGGTTATTGTTGATAAGCTGTACTTAGATAAGATAAATCGGGTCAAAGCAGCGGCGGTCTAGACAATCCGGAAGAAACTGGGTAAGAATATTTCCATTTTCACAAAATTCACTCTACGCTTACCATAACATTTCTTCAGTTACCTACAAACACCCGCCTGACAAAATGTCTACGACGGCCTTAACCATTCATATGTGGGTCATTCTTCGGTCATTTTTGTTGTGCATTATTTGAATGTCTTTGGTTTCTAAACTTTTGGAACACTTTTTTATTCTAAGTACTGACATGTGGTTTTAGTACACAAGTGCGTATAGGGCCATTGCTATGCATCATGGGATTGATTCAAAACACCCTCTGGTCAAAGCCCATATGAGGTCAAGTTTTGTACGAAAGTCTGAAAATATAAAATTGACCTAAATTGAAAAGTTCAATTGGTACCAACCTTAATCCATAGGTTCACAGTCATTTGATTCCTCATTTGTTGATGAGGTCAAGGTCCCAATCCCAGGTCAAAGGTCATGTGAGGTCAGTTTAAAATAGGCTGAAATGTAAAATTGGCCTCACATTGAAAAATTTAAGATTAATAGGAAACCAAACTTGAAGTCATAGGTGGCAACATTAGTTATCCCGTATTTGTTCTTGCGGTCAAAGGTCACATTCAAAGTTTCTTAATGAGACACATCATTACAAAACCGCAGACAGGCGAACACTGCGGTCCGAGACGATGTACATGTATTTTTTTAACTTTTAAAACAATTATTTTTGCCAAAATTTTTATTAATTGCCTAAATATCAGTTGCGCATAGTTGGTGAAAAAAAAAGCACATCGGGCCATGGCATTTTATGCTACTTAGCATAATTTTAAATTTTGAATAGCGCTTTTTAAAATGCTTAAAATCTTAGTGGCGCTATTCAAATTGAATTCAAATACTGGAGTAACTTTTAAAATTGTGTTTTTCATCAATGGTAAATGTACATTTTTGCACGTTTGTAACAAGTATAGGACCGCTAACATACCCTACATGTGATAAAACCAAACGCATCCTATAAGAAAAATCATTCTTTAGTCAATATATCCGTTGGAAAAAAGTGAGAAAATTTTTACTCTTCGGGTGAATCACTGATAGTGATTTTTAATTCTACTCTCATTGAATGTACCGTGTATGTATAACCTCTTATTTGTCTAGTAGATTAGTGTGGTATGGGAAAGCCCTGAGTTTTGAAGTGCATTTGAAATATGTCCGATTTTATAACTGACATTTAAGTTGAATCCGGCCACGCCCCGCACAGTAATTATTGCGAGTTTATAGGGAAATACCGGGCACTACCCATTTGCGAGTCTCACGCAATTCGAGCAAATAGGGAGTATAATCAGGGATCCTAAATAATCGGAAGGACACTCGATCAAGAGAATTATGGATGGGACAGGTGTGTCATTTGTTTTGGGCTTTTTTTGCTTACAATGGGAATTTTTGGTCTTAAATTGTAGATAATGGTCCCAGGACTCCAATCAAATTGTTACTCACCAATTTTTATCCCTTCCGTTTGGCGCCCGTCTTGATTTCCACCAAAATGCAAGTGATATTTTGAAAAAAAAAAATATTATATATTGCACTTATTGCCTTTTTTAATTAAAAAAAGGAAGTGGAGGATGAGCAGGCGCAGGATGAGCAGGCGCAGCATTTCATGAAAAGTGGACCCACAGGGCGTCAAGTGCTTCTTCAAATTTCATCTCTTCTGGGGAGATTCTAAAAACTATCTTACAACCACATACTATAAATCAGAAAACTTTATTTTCAAATGTTCAATGTTGTTTTGAGCCTTATTTGTATTTAGGGCTAGCCGACACGTTGACAATGACTTTCAATGGTAAAATGGAAATTTGGAAGCTTGCGCCAAAAACTCTAGTGCTACATTAGTGTGTTACCTTAAAAGATTTTATATATCAATTATGGAATGAAGTGTTGTTTAAGGATACCAAATCGACAATTACAAAAAAGGCGTTGCTACAGCTTATTAACTTCAGGTGTGTTTAAAAATGAATCTTTTTCATCATATTTTGCATATTAGTGGTTGCGTACACTCCATAGGGAATAATCTCTATATTAGTCTCCACTGGACTTTCTGGATCCTCTGATTAGTAAGCTTCAAAGGTATACTTTGTAGGGGCTGTGGGTTCCTGAAGGGCTAGAGCCTCTAAACACATATCATGAATTTTGCAAAAATGAAAACTATGTCACCCAAACTGGCCCACCTTGAAACAATGCGCCAGTTCCATTGTTTTATACGCTCATACTACGCTCCAGGTAGTTTTACACTTGGCAAAAATGTCTAGCGGGACGCCCCTGATAACATTCTAATGTGGGTCATTCTTCGGTCATCCCCCCTCCCCCATGACAAAATATCCAATCTAGCAAAAGTGGAAAATTATTTTGGTTTAGGTTGGACTGAAGAAGTTATTAAAATAATGAAACAGTAATAACAAATTAGTTAGGTTTGACAAAACGCATTGGGTTGAAAAGTAAAAATTTTACCGGTTTTAGCGTCAAAAACATGACCGAAGAATGCCCCATGTGCAGATTAGTGTGGTATACTTTTAGGGTGGGAAAAACGCGAACGCTTGTTTTTGGGAACTGAATTTGAGTTAAAAATGTGGATTTATGGAAGTTCCCATTTTATTGTGCAAATATGTCGCATTACACTCAAATACTGGTCATGAGCGGATGTTTGCCCTTTGATTATCGGAACATTCTAAACTATAGGGGAATGCTCAAGTTGCGAGTCTCACGCAATAAGTGTTATTGTGATTAGCATGTACATAATAGAAATAAATCGGGATCAGAAGCAGGCCGGCGGTCAGACATCCTGAAGAAACTGGGGTAATATATTTCCATTTTTCACAACCAAATCACTACTACGCTTCCAATCAACATTCTTCAGTTTACAGCCCCCCTGCAAAATGTCTAGCGACGGCCGCCTGATAACCATTCATATGTGGTCATTCTTTGCGGTCAATGTTGTGCATTGATTTGCAATGTCTTTTCGTTCTTAAACTTTTGGGAACCCTTTTTATTCCTCAGTACTGACATGTGTTTTAGTACATGCGGTATAGTCACATTGCTATGCATCATGGATTGATTCAAAACCCTCTGTCAAAGCCCATATGAGTCAGTTGTAAGAAAGGCTTGAAATATAAAATTGACCTACATTGAAAAGTTTCAATTAGGTACCAAACTTAGTCTTAGTACAGTCCATTGGATTCCTCATTTGTTGATTAGGTCAAAGGCACTCCCAAGGTCAAGGTCATGTTGAGTCAAGTTTGAAAATAGGCTGAAAATGTTAAAAATTGGCCTCAATTGAAAAATTAAGATTATAGAAACGCAACTTGAGTCATAGTGCAACATTGGATCCCTTATTTGTTCTTGCGGTCAAGGTCACAGCAAAGGGTCTTATGAGACACATCATTACAAACCGCCGACGACAGGCGACACATGCGGTCCGAGGCCGATGTACATGTATTTTGTTTAACTTTAAACTAATTTTTTGCCAAAATTTTAATGTAATTGCCTAAATATCAGTTGCACAGATTTTGGTGAACAAAAAGCAAATCGGCCATGGCATTCTTATGCTACTTAGCATAATTTTAAATTTTGACTAGGTTTTAAAATGCTTAAAATCATTTTAGTGGCGCTATTCAAATTGAATTTCAACTGGAAGTACTTTTAAATTGTTTATTTCGAAATGTAAAGTCAAATCAACAATTTTTGCACGTTTGGAACAAGTATAGGTACCCCTAATACCTACATTTGAAAAACAACGCAGCCTAATAAAGAAAAAATCGTTACTTTAGTCAAAATTTACTCCGTTGGAAAAAAATTGAAATATTTTTTACTCTTTCGGGTGAATCACTGATAGTGAATTTAATTCCGACTTTTCCATTGAATGTCCAGTTGTATGTATAACCTCTTATGTGTGCTAGTAGATTAGTGTGGTAATGGGCAAGCCCTGAGTGTGAGTGCATTTTGAGATGTCGATTTTATGAAATGACATTTTATTTGGATGCCGCGCCACGCCCGCACAGGAATTATTGCGAGTTTCTAGGGGGAAATACCGGGACATACCCAAGTTGCGAGTCTCACGCATTCGAGCAATAGGGAGTATAATCATCAGGGGATCCTAAATAAATCGGGTTAGGACACTCGATCAAGAGAATAGTTAGGACAGGGTGTCCATTTGTTGCTTTTGATAACTTGGAATTTGTAGTCTTAAAAGTAGAAATGGTCCCAGGGAATCAAATACAAATTGTTACCAAGTTTTATCCCTTCCGTTTGGGGCCATCTTGGAGTTTCAAATGGCTGCCATTTCAACATATTTTTGCACCTATATCTGGCCTTCTGAGGAACATAGGAAGGTCAAATTGTTTGGCATATTACCCATGTTGTTGATGTCAAGGAACCACCAAAATATAACCATTCAGAACAGTCGCAGATTGTTTGCTCTAGGCGGACATCTTGAATTTCAAAATGGCCCCGATTTTCAACATATTTGCTCTATCTGGTCTTCTGAGCAATATAGAATGCTCAAGTTGGCGGCAGCAATACCATGTTTGTGATGTAAGAAACCCAAATAAGACATCCGAAAAAGGCCAGATTGTTCTTCCGGTGGGCCATCTGAAATTTCAAAATGGCCGCCATTCTTAATATTATACTTCGCCCAATATATGGATTTCTGAAGCAACATAAAAGGCTCCATTTGGTGGCAATACCCAGGTTTGTGATGTCAGTGAACAGTATATTTACATTCAGATAGTCGTAGATTTGTTTCGTCAGGTTGGCTATCTTGAATTTCAAAATGGTCCCCAACTTTTTATATATAATTCGCCCAATATCTGGACTTCTGAGCAACATAAAAAACTCCATTTGGTGGCAATGCTCATGTTTGTGAGGTTATTGATATTGCTGTTTGGGCAAAAGTGTCACCGTGAACGAAAAGGCTTAGGACATCCCAACGAAAGGGTGCTGGCGACCTGGCGAATCCCAGCGACTATTTAGCCCAATGAACACGCTGGCATGTCTACCATTTATAGCACCAGGGTTAAATCCTCGGATTTGAAGTCTGTGCTTACCGAGTCAACATTGGTCTCTACAATTCAGATGATGGGTTGGTCCTAAAACCTAAATGATATTTACAAAAGATGCCCAATGAGACATGTATGCTTTCATCATCAGCACGATACAACGTCAGACACTATCAACCACCCACACGCGCCAATCTCCATAAAGAACTGGTAATGAAGTACAACCACTTGTAGATATTGATGTTCATCTTGCAGGCACGAACACCGCATTGTGAAAGCAGCCTCTATACAGGAGAATGATCCATGGCTATGCACTATACAGCCTCAGTACTGGAAAGAATAAGAAAAATCCAGCAACAGGAGGTGTGGGGTTTCTTTTCTTCACAAAGCTATCAAGTCATGTTGTGCCAGCTTGTAAACTGTAATGATGCGCATCTGAAGCTTTCCCACATGGGTACTCCTGAAACAACAGTCAATGTGCGACTATACTCCAAATGAAAAACTGTCTCACTTTTAACATGGACTGTTCCACTGCCCCGGTGCAGTTCCAGCCCATACTCTTCTGTGCATCCCTGGAGATTGTGGTGCTAGACTTTGGCCTGGGGACGAAGCGTTCGTGTGCAGAAGAGGGTCCAGCAGAGGGTGGGGGGGGTGCGTGAGGGAATTTGTGAAACGGTTAGTCTGTTGCCACGGCCACAAAATCCAAAATCAAGCAAGTAGACTGTGACACGGCCTACCGTCGCCCAAATGGAGAACTGTCCAGCTGGACTAGGTTCTGGTCATGGATTAATAGCATTAATAACTCAAGAGCGTACAACACTTTTGAAGCGGTTAAGTCGAAAGCTAGAAATTGTCTCTTGAAGGAGCGGATAAGTTGCGTCCGAGTAAAACCCCCTCCCAGAGATCCCATGAAAAAAAACATCACTGGAGAAAGGTAGTGGGAGATACAAAGCTCTGCGAGCAGTTAACTGTAGCAGTACATAAACAGGTCAACACCTTGTTGATGAGCTTGAAGATAGAAACCCCAGCACAGTATATGAAGCCGTCACTTTAGCCAACAAAGAAATTGCCACTGGAGATGCTCCCTAGAAGAAAGAAGAAGAGTACTGCCTTTGCCTCAACTGACAAAGTCATCAAGCCAGAAAAAACACGGAAGTCTGCAGCCAAGAAGGAAAGTACTAAATCCACCAGAAGCTTACACCGAACCTTGATGTACCACTGAGACTGCACGTGATGATGTTTACACCGTGGTGCTTGAGGAGTATGTTAAGTCAAAAGGACTGAAGCACTTGTGAGACCTACTATCTCCCAAAAAAAAAAAAAAATTACAAGCATGCTGTGCCTGGAGCATGATCGAGGGAGCTGACTGATAAGAAACGATATCTCTCACCTATAAGAATCAAAAGGTTGAAACAACATGAAGAGTGTCTCGACACATGGTTTCGCACGTTAGTTAATCTATTGGCAAACCAGGTCAGAATAACAATAAACCTGATGAACCTTTCTTCAATCCCAAGATAACAGAGGCCTTTCCTTCAAGCCTGGACCTGCACTATTAGAGGAGCTTCTGATTCTGCCTGAAGAAACTGAACAACACCAGACGCCTGGTCCCGACACATGTACTGGCAGTATCTGGTGGAAGAAGAATCACGTTTTCCTGATCAAATGTTGAATTTTGTAACGAATCTACATGGGAAACAACCAGCTGCTTATTATTATTAACATCGTTCATCACTCCTCTCCAAAGAAAGGTGACCTTCACAACCCCCAAACTACAAGGAATCAAACTGTCACCCTGGCGCTAAGATCTTACATTTCAATGCTGCTCAACAGAATGGTTTCTCGCATAGATCCATCTCAGACGAAACCAGAAATAGTTTCGTAACAGGCAGATCAACACTACCTCGATACTTGCCCTCAGAAGGCTAATAGAAAGAGTTGAGAATTTTCCAAGAGGAACAGGGTCAATTGATTTGTAGACTTTTCCAAGGCTTTGACAGTGTAACAGAGATGTAATGCTTGCATAGTCTACAAACTATGGCGTCCCAGACGAGACTGTCAACGCAATTGCCCTCATGTCTGATAATACCCATCCAGCGTGTGCAGGGGGGGGACCATGGATATGCCCACAAAGGAGTTCCTAACAATACTGCGCATCTTCCAAGGAGATACTCTTGCTCCTATATCTTGGTTAATCGTGATTGATTACATCCTCATACAGTGTTCCATCATGAAACGACAAGGTGACTTCACCATCAAAACCCAAGAGTTCTAGACGTCCCCAAGGTCAGCATCGCACAGCCCTTGACTACGCTGATGATCTAGCTCTAAACAGCCGAATCTGATATGTGGTGACCAGATCTACTAACATTACTTGAGAATGTGGCAGACAAAGTCGGCCTACATCAAAAATACAAGAAAAACGAATAATGACCATCAATGAGGAAGTTATCATCAATCTATCTGCACTACAGACGTACCCAAATCAAAGAGGTCAAGGACTTCAAGTTACCTGGGGTCCTATGCCGACAGCAAGAAAGAATTCGTGGTTCACGCAAAGGACAGCTGGACTGCCTGTAATAACTACACCACCATGGCAATTGGGTCTCTCCAATTCAAACCAAGCTGAAGTTCTCTAGAAGAGTGAAGAGGAGAGGTATCCTGTTATATGGCTCTGAGACCTGGAAAAATGAAGCGCTACAGGATAAAAACTGGATGGCACCTACTACCAGGCTTTTTATGAGGGTGCAAAACATATCCTGGTGTTAGCACATGACCAAAGCACGGATATGTGGAGATATCCCCAATCTCATCTATCTGTTGCCCAACGCCCAGCACGATTTGCGGTCACTGTTATCGTGCGATTGATCAAGTAGTCTAGGACATCACAGGTGGGGTTTGTTACCATGCCCAAACAGATGTGATTGCTCGAGACATTGCAGCAGGATCCATCTGCCATCCCCAAACTTAATGAAGTGTACAGGGACATTTTGGGCGCTACGTGGGAAACAGCATCTCCGAGGCGGCCGTAGATAGATGGATATTGGTTTCAATACTCGAAATTGCACTGGAACATAATGGACAGCACGCCAATAAAACATTGAAACTATATACAAACCAAATTAAACAGCCAGAGCTATGGCTCTCCTAGGATTGCATGATTAAGGGATTAGGATGATATCTGATTAGGGTCGGAGAATTGAGCTATTTTGCTCATAAGTCCAGATATTCGGGCAAGTATATGTAAAAATAGTGGCCATTTGGAAATTAAGGATAGATGGCTGTCGAGGAAACCATCTGTGACTCTTGGATGCATATTTTCCTTAAAAATCACAAAACATGAATAGTGCCACCAAATGGAGCCTTCTATGTGCCCAGAAGTCAAGATGATGATATGAGCGAGTAGCGTAACAAATGGAAGCCTTTTGGAAAATTCAACGATGGCAGCTCAAAAGAAACAATTGCACTTTCTGGATGTAAATATGTGTTCCTTGACACACAAACATGGGATGTCCCCAATTGGCGCTTTCATGTAAGTCAGAAGTCCAGGTATTGGGTGAATAAGTTAAAAAATGGCGCATTTTGAAATTCAAGATGGGCCGCATAGAGGAAACAATCTGTGATTTTTTGATGTAGTATTTGCATTCATGACATCATCAAAATCTGGGTTTTGGCCCCAGCTTGCGCCTCCTATGTGATCAGAAGGTGCAGTAGAGAGGCCAAAAATGTTTACAAGGCGGCCCATTTTGAAAATTCAAGTTTGGACCTCCTGAAGTAACTATTCTGCGACATGATTGGATGTTAAATTTGTGTTCCTTGACATCACCCAAAACATTGGTATCGACCCCGAGTTGAGCCGTTGTGTTGCTCAGAAGGCCCAAATATAGAGCAAAAATGTGAAAATGGCAGCCATTTTGACAACCAAGAGGCGCCAAACGGAAGGATAAAAAAATTGGTAAACAATTGATTTGGATTAGGGACCAGTATGACATTTAAGACCCAAAATTCAATTGTAGCAAAAAGCCAACAAATCCCAAACCATCAACACACGCCCCCATACTAGAAGGATGCGTATACTGCACTGATCTGCATGAAAATATGTAGCTTAAGTTCGGGGCCCAGTCGTATGTGGCGCTATTGCTAAATCATTCCCCCGGTTTACTCATGAATACGTTTATGCATATAAGTAATTATGTTAGCTTATCCGAAAATGGTGGCGCTATCAACATCGAATATCGAAACGTGTCTATGGGTCTTTGTACACAGTGTCCCAGCCTGGTATAATTTCTTACCAAATACGTAGAATAAAAACAGGAAGCTTCAGTCGCAGCGTGTGCCTAGATGAGCTTAGACGTCCTGAAGAAACTGGGTAAGAAATTTTGCATTATTTCACCCAAATCAGCATCTAAATTCATAAATAGTTCATAATAGTTCAAGCTTCAGTCGCAGCGAGTGCCTAGATGAGCTTAGATGTCCTGGAGAAACTGGGTAAGAAATTTTGCATTATTTCACCCAAATCAGCATCTAACTTCATAAATAGTTCAAAACAGAGGGCAGAATCTAAATTTATTTAGTTTTGATCAGGATTGAAGCAATTTTAGATGAATTTAACTAAAGTTTCAGCATGGAAGAAAGAGAAAGAAGGAACCACAACGACCCACTTGGCGTTTGAACCATCTATCTGCCGCCCCAAAATTGCAATTGTTGTTCATATTCTCTCAAGTGGCTCTTCCGAGGATAATCCTATTCAGACTTTCTTGCTCGAGAAAATTCTCAGTTCGTGGGTGTTTCTTCATTGCGATAAAGATTCCTGGTTATCGGGAATCAGGGAATCAGCACGCGATGAATACTGCGAAGTAAATACTCAAACATATCAACACACCCAGGGGGGTTCTTGGATATTGGTCGGGAACCCATGCTCGTTCCGAAAAAAGAGGGACTAGCTGCAAATGCGGGACTACCCCTATATCGGTATCAAATTCACAACAATCAAGTCCCGCTAGGGGTACAAATTCAGTTGTGATTGTGACTGGTTCAATGATACAAGTAGGAAAAATTAAACTAAACATATCAGCAAAATAACCCTAAGTGTGTATTTTTTCTTGCAGTAGCACAAGTGTCATTTTCTTTGGCTATATTGGCAATATTTGCTATTTTAAATGTGTATCTTTTGAGAACAGGTCCCGCAAGGGGTATAATCTCACTGCAAATTACCTTCTATCGTCAATCAATTTTTATTTGTTCATCATAGAATACAGCAAAAACGATATGATAAATAATTATGTAAGTAATGCAGTGCAGTGAATAGTTAAAAGGCTGACTCAGAGATTTTGAAATGTAACTTTTTCGTGTATAAATTGTAAACATTCATTTAGAACTAAAGATAGTCATCTTAAATGCCCAATTCCAAAGTTTGAGATGGATCGGATTTTTCGTTTGATGCAGTAAACATTTATGTACAGTATAGCAGTACCATAGGATACTGTGTTTAATAAAAATTCCGGATCTGGAATTTTATAACAACGTTGTGATTTTCTATATGAAGGACTTCGATCTGGGCTTAGCTATTTCACACAGTGATTAGTATATCGACAAGCATTATGTACATACAAAAACACGATTGTTTTGAAATGTGAAGGGCGCCCTCCTCGGGAAATCTCTGATGGGCCTTTAATTGTTAAAATATTTATCAAAATATTTTGCATACAAGTAAAATGTGTATAATAATAAGTTGAATTTCAAAAGAGAATATCACTGGGATTAATACGTAGAATATATTTAAAATCGCACAGTAAGGAGTCATATTACTGCTGTATCGCATTTGGGTGTATATTTTTCACTGAAAACTATGTAGAATTTCACCAAAGCTGGTCCCAATTAATGGGACCGAGTATATTTTTAACTGACTATTGGTCCCATTATGGCCACTTTCAGACCCCTGGAACGAGCAATGGGTGCCCAACTAAAATCCAAAATCCCACCAATCGGGAACAGAGTGTTTAGACCCTCTAATAACTGGGGCCATAAAAATACAAAGATATTTCCCTCCGATCTTGCCTATTTACCCCCACCCATATTAGCACCCAATTCATAAATAGTTCATAATAGAGTTCAGAATATAATTTAATCATTTAAGACCAGGTTGAAGAGAATGTTCAGATGAATTTGACTTAAGTTTGCTGAATTACACTCAATAAAAAATGACTGTAGATTGAGTTGAGATGGCTTAATTGATTTGAGTTAATGAAAGAGAAGTCATGTTTACTTGGTTGAGTTGAGTGGGGGTTCCTAGTTCGTCAACTAATATTTTGACTTGGCTCAGTTGAGTCATCCAACCAATCTTGAAAAAAACTTCTGTTGCATTGGGGTGCTTTGTCACTATATAAAATGGGCGAATTATGACAATAACTGGTAATCAATACTACTTCAATTTCCTAATGGTTCCCATGTGTAAAGCACTTTTCTTTTACTTGCCCCCTTATGTCATGACCTTTTTTGGGTGAAGTTTTAGAGATATGTTGATTTTATGAAAGAAATGCTGTTGCAGCAGATGATATACCTCGCCACGCCTGCACTGTTCAGAGAGTGGATGTTTTGCCCTTTTAGTCATGTAAACCTTCATGTGACCGTACAGGTGAGTATATATCTTTTTTTTTTGCTGAAATTAAGATTAGGGTGTGTATAATAAGAATCTGCCGTGTGCCACCTGGGCCTCCTTGGGCATTTTGAGAAATCCAAGCTGGCGTTCGCCATTATGATAGTATATATTCAACCCTATATTATCAAACGATGGAGTTACTAGATATACTATATGATCCAATGAACAAGTGTATGTAACTTTTACATTAAGTCATACTTCAATTCAAATGGAAGCAATCCAATAATTTTAAAATATTCCCTATTACAGCAAATACCTGCGATCAAAATAGACTTGAACTACTTAGGTTTATGTTGTTTAGACACAATAAATGTTATTTTCTTTCTATACTTTTAAAAATTGGTAACTGGCTTCAATCAATCAATATGGCACCCAAAACGTTAACATCTTCAAAAAATACTTGACACAATTTATAAGTAATTACAGCGTCAAATCGAAATCAAATGTGCCCATGACATAGAATGTACCTTTGATCCGTACCAATGTACACATACATTTCAA
>JAMKCH010027666.1:0-17320 GCA_023653785.1 Ophioderma brevispina
ATCATCTCCCAACCTCTCATCCCCTTTTCCAAATAAAATCACGAATACTAGCTCCTCCATAATGTCCATGATATCAACTGGTATCGTTTTATGGCAAGTCTACGTCAACTCTGAGTAGACGTAGAAATTCGCGTAACTTTACGATAATCCTGCGACTAAGTTCAGTTTCAGGAACGCATGAACAGTCGTGAAAAAGCGTACGTGCTAGTTACGACAGACGTAGATTTTTCGTAAGTTTTGAAGAAAATCTTAAGTGCATTCCAAGTTTCGGGAACGCAGTAAATTCGTAGGTGTGAACTTTACGCAAAAGTTGCGATAGAAAGAGGCTACGACTGTCGTACGACCACTTTCGGGAACGGACCCCAGGTAACTTTAAGCTGACGTTTGGATTCACGGTTGCGTAGATGGAAAGCACACACCTGTGTCTTAGATGGATTTACACGTAGGTGGTTTTCCTAATAATAAGGAGTGAGTTCATCCAAAGCTTTGGAGAGTCTCTCTTCAACAACTGTGAAGTCGGTATCTTGTGCGCTAATTCCAAGATCGTCTGCATAAATAAAACGACAGGCTCCTGCACTCCTAGGTTAGTCGTTGGTATAGATGTTGAACAGGAGAGGTGCAAGCACACTCCCTTGTGATAGACCATTCTTGAGCCTATGCCATCGGCCCTTCTTCGCTCCTAGTTGAACAAAGAACACCCTTCTTGCCAGCAATCCTCGGATAAGCTCAGTCGAGCGAATGTCCTTGGTAATTTCCAGAATCCTTTGGAGTAGGCATCTGTGATTAACAGTGTCGTACGCTGCTGATAGGTCGACGAACACAGCTCTGGTTACCACACCCTTCTCGAAACCATCCTCAATGTCTTGAGTTAGGTTGAGTACTTGGCTTGTTGTTGATTTGCCTGGCCGGAAACCTGCTTGTTCTAGTATGGGGTGTTCGTCTATCACAGGTGCGATACGATTGAGCAGGAGACGTTCAAAGAGCTTGTAGGTATGGCTGAGGAGTGATATAGGTCTGTAGCTCTTGGGATTGGATGGATCTTTCCCAGGCTTTAGGAGTGCCATAACATGTGCTTTCCTCAAGATCTTTGGGAACCTGTGGGAAATACGGCAGCAATTGTAGAGCTCAGGAAGCCATTCCTTTGCTACTGGGCCGAGATGTTTTAGCTGCTCAGTTTAGCATTACCGGATTCCAATTCGTCCATGTTGAAGGGGCGAGTAAAACCAGGGTCCCCACTATACCTCTTATGGTCTAGTTTGATCTTCTTGAGTTTCTTGCTGCACTTGCCATTTAAGAGCAGTTGGCATGGTTGGTGGGCAACTTGGTTGGGTGTGATAATATCAGCTGTTATACGAGCGTTTTTTTGCTATCAACAGTCTCGTATGTATAATGCATATGGTGGGTGTTATTATGCCGCCAGAGGTACCTGTCAAGCATATGAGTGCAGTTGTTGAGAATGTGGAAAAGGGTACTTTGTTCTGATAGAGGGCAGTTACCACTCAAACGTTTTCCCCATTTGTAAAGGTTGGTAATGATGGTTGCGAGTCCAGGGCCGCATTGACAGCAAACTTTAAGACGCCCTTAGGAAGCCTGTACATTGTGGATTTCCTGGTCAGATTCATATTGCACTCATTAAATATTTATTACAAAATATCACACAACATACTATATATATATGTGTGTACATCTCTATGTATGTGGTATGATATATTTGTGTGTAAAATATATCTATATTGTTCCAATGTCCTAGACTATGATTTGAGAGCAAACAGAAGGAATTTCATATTTCGTTGAAAATGTACCAGTGCCACTTTATAGGTCCGAGGTTCGATCGCTAATAGCCTCGTCCGCATGGACCCAAGAATTTACCAGAAGTGGTCAAAAATTTCATATCAGAAGAAAGCCACTATTGTTCTCATTTACCCTGTGAAATCAATGGGCTAAAGGATGTTTGGTTTGGATGTTTATGAGCGAAAATATGCACCATTTTGGGCGACCAATATTAATTTTACACAGTATACTCTATGGGGTTTACAAAATAATGTTTTTAGCTCTCACTTCATAGGTTGAAATATCGGCGAGAAACTTTACAGAATGGGTTTTGGAGTTAAGGTCATTCTATCAAAATGAAAAATGTATAGTCTTGAATCGGGTCATCCCCCTTTAAGAAAAAAACGGAGGTACGGGAAATATGAAGTTTAAAAATTGTTTGTAGTATGCTAGAGGTTAAGGTAACAGGAACATGAACGAAGGGTCTTATTAAAAGTACGTTCAACCCACAGACAAGCAAATAATAATCTAAATGTAAGTAAATCGAATTCACTGTCTGTTCTGAAAGAACTGGGTCAAGTACCGAAACAAGAATCAACTAGATCTGGAGACAGATCTGAACACAGTCGAGGTAGTGACCTTTGACCCTAAGTGACCTTTAATCTCCAAAATATTTTCAGCATGTTTAGAATGGCATAAGGATCATTTCGCTCAAATTTCAGCTCTGTCAGAGCATTTTGAAAATTTGACCTCTTGATGACCTTTGACCTCGAAAATATTTTCAACATGTTTAGAATGTCATAAGGATCACTTCAGTCAAATTTCAGCTACGTCTAGTTATATTTTATACACAGTAAAGGAGTTTGACCTTAGTGAACCCAGATGACCTTTGATCAAAATTTCATTAACTTTTGTAGGGATGTCAAACTACACCACATACATGAGCCATGTGATCATACCATGTAATTTGTAGGAAGAGTAGTTGTTTGAAGTGTAACATAATTTGAAGTATTTTGACCTTTGACCCCTAAACCATGGGTTAAGTGATGGGGGTCATGATTGACTTTTATTGACCTCTCATCAAGTCCTACAGGATGGGCTAAAAGATTTTCTATTTGACCGTGTTTTAAATTTTTCACACAGTAAAGGAGTTTGACCTTACTGACCCCCGATGACCTTTCATCAATTTCATTAAATACCTTTGTAGGGAATGGCAAACTCCCCCACACATATGAGTCCCGTGAACAATACTATTCTCATCTGTAGAAGGAGTAGTGATTTGAAATGTACCATAATTTGACGTATTTGGACCTGTGACCCCTAAATTATGCGTCATATGACAACATCGTAATTGACTTTTTTGAGTGTTGATCAAGTCCTACAAGATGAACAGTATTAGTTTTGAGATTTGAGCTAATTCTAGATTTTTTGAATGGTTTAACGTTGTTAATCCCTGTGACCCCTATCGTGACCTTTGACACCAATCTGTCATGTCAAAAGTTTGTGTGTATGTACTTGTCCTTGTCACCAGTTTTGGTCAATATAGCATTTCATTCTGAATATAGCATGCTGACAGAAGAAGAAAGAAACCGGCAGAAGAAAACACAGTCGAGTTCCTCGACTGTAGAATTCCTGGTCTGCAAACAGTACGGGTATTATGATACTGCTACAAAACGACTTCAGCACGCACAGCAAGAGTTCAAACAGGATAAGAGCTAATTCTCTAAAAGAGTGTTAGTGACACTATCCAGCCGTCTATGAACGAGCTACTTGGCATGGTCTTCGCTGGCTCTACGAGGAGAATCATAAAGGTCATTTTACCTATCAACGTTCTGGTGTGATGTAGGGCGATTGCTATGAACTGGGCAAAGTCATTGATGTAAGATTGGCGTAAACTGCTAATTCATTTTTTTCACTTTAGTACAATTTGGAATCGGGATAAGATTATCCAGTCACGGCCATTCGATGCCAGTTAACTTCCGTTCGTCTCCAAACTTTACCGGAGATGTTCATGATAGGACTCAACGACAAATGCATACGTGGTATTGACACTGAATTTATCATGATATCATTTCTGTTTATGCCTCAGGAAATTCATGTCTTTCCAAAGATGTGGAGATTATGGTACACTCGGCAGGCCGCATACATGACATGAATATGGTATTTCAAATGAATTTAATGAACTAAAATACATTTTCCAGCCCACTTAGCAATTATTAAGACAATTGAAAAGATTTACCTCACACTTCTTACCCAATTTAAGCTTATAAATAAAAGAGGCGTTTAAACTTCCGTATACATATCAAACAAATGAGCGGAAAATTTCAATTGCCAATTACATTAAATAACTTGGCACCAACGAGAGGGTTTCTAGCAAGCCTGGTAAGACCCCTGAAGGGGAGGGTGGTAACAACCCACCACCTTCGGTAGACGAGGGTTAAATTTATCATATCCACAATAATTATGGGGAATGGCAAACTTTCGATTTTTTTCACCAATAGCAGTGGATAAAACGAACTATCGTTTTCATGGCAAAAACAATATCTAAACTTGCTAAGAATGTTTAATTTGTTTCTGAAATCCAGTGTAAATCTCTTTAACTCACCCTAAAACACTATATTTAATTGATAAATCCAGTACGCTCTTGCCCAGGAAATTATTGGCGATTACACTTTTGTTGTATAAGTACTACACTGTAACAATTACTACATAATAAATAACTATAATGACTAAATTTAAAAATGAAGCTTTCATTCGAATTCTAATAAGTAGTAACATTATTATGCAGAATGATTAGAGATATGAATTCTCAATTACACGATTAAGTATTGAAATTTGCAGGAAAACTACCGTACATTTGACTGGAAAATCATGGCCCCGAAATTACAAGTACTGTACTAGTTATTGAAACCACAAAAATGGACCCGTAGCTAAAAAGGTCATAATTACGTCTTGCTCACAATTAGTTCTCTACGCAACGCATTAATAATGAAATAAACGTGTTGTTTTTTAGCAACGGGGTCCTAATGACAGCAATGCGTTGATTAAGTACTGTCAGAAAGCAACGCGTTGTTTTTTCTTTTCTGATTAGCTGGCTAATCAACGCGTTGCTTGTCATAACCGTATACGTCAAGGCAAGTAAGAAAGCACTGATTGCTCTAAAAACTCCCTGTGTATATCCCTAGCTGCATTGTTTCCACTTTTCAGAAAATCACGGAGTGGACCCCTGCCTTGCTTTAGGGGGAAATTGCCCCTAAGAAAAATAACGCTACCCTTTTTTGAGGTTATTGTCAGGTTAGTAGCCGAAAAAAATATATAAAACTATTTATAATCAATTTTGGTCAAACACCTCATGAAAATCTCATATTCCTAACTTTTGCTGCAAAGTTGTATTTTCGCATATTCTAGAGTGTAGAACTTTCAATTTACATAAGGGAGAGTGTAAAATCTACACTGTACCTTATATAAATTGAATGTGTTGCTAACTTGCCGACTTTATGACGTCGTTCTGGCCTCATTCCAGGCATGTTGTTACACATGTTGATATTTTTTGTACAGAAGAGGCTATAACTAACCATAACTAGTACTGAAATATAGGAATAGTAAAACTTAAACTACCGTTGGGGCGGTACCCTCCCCATCCATCACGTCCAAGATCGTCCTGTACTTTACCTATATACGGTTGGTGGTTGTTTTTGTGTACGAAAAGGAGTGCTAAATATAAATATATATTTAATCTTTTGGGAACAGAAAAGGAGATTTTGGTAGAGTGCAAACAAAATATATCCCTTTCTGGTGCTATAAGTTGCGGTTTTGGAAAGGTGCAAAAAATCTATTCAGGTGGCCCCTCTCCTCTGCAAAAGGAAATCAAGAAAAATTACCAATAATCAATGAACAAAGTCAACACCAGACTTGTTTAGTCATGCCTAAATTATATTCACTGGTTCAGATGTTATTGTATCGTTGCTGACACATATTTTTTTCTTCTGTCTAGCGGGATGTCCACTGATTCACTAGGTAATGCACAATTACATTCCCGATACGTTTGGTAAACCGAGCGTATCGTTAATGTAATGCACATACCCGATACATTTGGCATACGCAATGGGCATGTTCTTACAAATACACCACTCTGCACTCTAAGTATGTTCTATCGACCACACTAAAGTGTTTTCAAGTTTCAGGGATTCCTAACCATAATCTAATCCATTTTATCGACATGTGTAACCAGATAACTATTTGCGATCTTAGCAATATATGCCAAGTTGAAACGCTTTCTTTTTAATACCATGAATAAGACGATTGACCATGTTATATATTCAATACAAAAGATGCTACAACCTCTAAGCGAGTGTTTAAATTACAGTAATTAACGAGAGAGCGAAAGAAATATATTAGAGAATATTGGATCGAGTCTCGTTCTATCTGTTGAATATTTAACCAAAGTTGTTAGGTGCTGTGATGTAGAAATCATTTTACGCATGCTCCCTTCTCTTAATTTGTCAGTTAAAGCCACTATCAGTCATTTTTCCAAATTCAAAATGCCCATTTTGTCTCTACGTTGCTAGTGTTAGGTGATATCAATACCTTATATTACCGTTCTTTGTGAATAACACACACTTAAGCACTTAAGTGGTATTGAAGATGTCATTTACGACTGTTTTGTTGGCTTATAAAGCGGATCCCGACTTTTATTAGTAAACAATGCAGAAAAATCGTAATTTCTTGGCGAATACAGCGTGTTGAGCTTAGCCACTTACAGGGGTTTTTACTACAACAATACAACAGTGCAAAAAATGGACTTTGAAAAGAAATAGGGGGCGCGATTTGTTTACACTTTGAAGAAATCGCTGATAGTGGCTTTGATCATGATAATATCGATGAGAAAATTGTAAATGTGTTTGTTTGTTGATAATGAAGGCATCCTATTTAATACATGAAAATGCGTAGAGATGCGGGGAATTGATTTAATTCACTTTTAAAAACACGTGTAGAGTCTCTTCTGGAAAGTAACCTTGTAAATGAATCATTTTTATTTATTTAATCGGTTAATTAATTAATTAATTAATTTATTTATTTATTTATTTATTTATTTATTTATTTATTTATTTATTTATATATTTATTTATTTATTTATTTATTTATTTATTTATTTATTCACACAGTTCAATATTCAAAGGACTAGCACATATTGATACGTTGTTTTATTTTTTTTTTCCTTTGACTATTTTATTTACAACTTATTTCCTATCAATCAAATGTCACTAACTACGTTTCCAGTTAAAAGCTCAACGCTTCAATACGAAGGCCTCCATAAAAAGGAAAGATATTACTCGGTTTACGTGCCCTAGAACATTCCAAATTTTCCATTTGCAGAATTGACAATTAACCGCCTGTCAATAAGTGATCACTAATTAGGTATCCAGTTAAAAGCTCAACGCTCCACAACGGATGTCACTAGGAAAACGGTAGGAAAATATTGCCCATGTTTATACAGACCGTAGAGTACTAAGTGTTTCATATTAATATTGTTCATTGTATTGCAGGTGGTTTTACTCACATAACGCTTGCAGTACGCTTTGTAAGAATATAAAACATACTCTTTTATATAAGGCCTTTACTTCTTGAATATTGCTTATCGATAAATATTTGGTTAAAGTATCCTTCATTTTGTGATTAGAATTATTATTTTATAGAAGATAAAGATTTTTATAAAGATTTTTCACGGGAAAAGTACGTTGTCTATTAAGGAATAGAAATGGAATTCCTTTAGTCCTTTTTTGATATCAGACCAGATATTATTTACAAGATAGAGATTATACACACACTGGCCAAAAGTATTGCAACATGCAGAAAAGCAATCTATATCAAAAAATAATATAAAATTGTATCAGGAGTTCCTGCCTAGACAATACCTAATTATTGTTAAAGATTATATTTTCAAACAGATGAAATTTCCCAGAGTCAAGTAGTGCAAAAAAGTTTAATTTGATTGTCAGGATCACTAACTATAGCGGGTTAAAGGAGCTGGCTAATGAAAACTTGCCGATTGCACTCCAGAAGGAATACAGGCACATGAACGTCAAAAAGGCTGCAAATAGTCGTTAAATGAACTCTGCGGGTTTGTCAGGGTCTACTGTAAATGTTTAGGTCGAAAATCGGTGTGGTTGTATAGACCGGAAATGAGATAATGTCAATAAAAGATGGGAGCACGTTCATCACCGTTGGACTCGAGAAATGTAATGGCAAGACAGAGGTCACGTGATAACTGGAAAACAACTTTTTAATGGCACCGTTGACATTGTGCTGTTCGTCAGACAATGTGAACGCGTAATTAGACAACTTTTACCTAAACCACATGATTTATCATTCGAATTACACTACAGGTGTCTCCGAATTTCTCGAATTCGAATTGACTTTATCTCATTTTCGGTGCACACAACCACTCTGATTTTCTTTCATTAACGTTTTCAGTAAACTCTAATGAACCCGTACAATCCATTAATCGGCTGTTTTAAAGCCATTTCTTTTGTGTCTGTATTCTTTCTGGAGTGCAATCGGCAAATTTTCTTTCACGGTTCCTTTAATGTGTCATATTTAGGGAGCATGACAATCAAATTAAACTTTTTTTCACCCTTTTGGATTCTGGGGAATAACATCTATATGAAAAACACAACTTTGGAATTTAATACGTATTGTGTGGTTAAGAATCCGTGGTAGAATTTTGAAATCAGCTGGTGATTATGTATTTCGTTTTCTGCATGTTGCAATACTTTTGGAACAAAATTCACAAAATGCTAAATATAGAAAATGAGTCAAGACGTTTAATATGCTTTGGGATCATTCTAGCTTGCAAAATAGGTAGTTTGCCATGATTTTATTTATGTAAGATGATGCAATACAGATGAGGTAATTTATGTGTGATCCAATCGGCCAGTGCTAGGTTATGTTTATGCATGATGTTGTAATGGCTATATTTCGATATTGGGGAATCTAGATGATAATAGTGCTCTCTGGAGAAAGTCTAAGGCTTAAGGCAACAGAATTTAGAGATGATAGATTGGTGCAGAACCAGTCCTAATATCTATTCGATTACTACCGAATGTTAATGTCAAACCCCGTCGTCTTGAACTGCTAGACAAAATTATCGACTGAGATGATTCCCATGGATTTTATACTGTGGATTTATACTTTGCAGGCTATCAATTTGGTGTCTTCGCTGTGAGGACATAACATCGTTGAATTGCAATATTCGTCGCCACATCTGTAGGGATTTTATGTAAGACTGTAAAATACTGAGTTATCGTGATTGAAGTGTAATCGTGTTTTGGCCATTCCGAATTCTTGAACCAATCAATCTGATTAAAATCATATTAACACTTAAGAACCCAAGTTTAAAAAAAAAAAAAAAAAAAAAAAAAAAAAAAAAAAAAAAAAAAAAAAAAAACTAACACAAGTAAATAGGTGTCACGTAAGAGCCACATACCCACAACAAAAATGAAAATCCGAAATTTGACCTATGACCTATGGCCAATTGAAATTGTCACTCTCCAACTCCAATATAAGGTTTTGAACCAAATTAATTCATTATATCTACTCTAGAATAACCAATTAAAATAATAATTGCAAAATATAGCCAAATTTATACCATCTTGTAATTTTCTCAGAAACTTCAAAATCACCTTGATTTTCCCATAGACTTACACAGTTAAGAGCACGCTCATGAAAAGTTTAAATTGATGCTATCAGCATATAAAAGGTTATTTGATTTAAGTATTATTAATTATTAATTAATTGCCTCCTAAGGTATATATCTAAGCAAATAAATCCCAAGATTTAATTACTTTAATTTTTTAGCTAGTAAAATATCTTGATTTTTTCACTTCCGTTAGTGCCCAAGGAGGGGTTCCTAGGGAAAAAACCTAATTATTCTAATGAAGCCGTGGGCGGATTTATTTTTTTTTAGTAGGAGAAGCGTATTCATAAATCAGACAATTAGCAAAAAACTCCTTGAAAAATTTGATTGCATAATGTTGGGTACTATGGAACCCCCCCCCCCCTTGGGCACTTAAGTGTTAAGGAATAGAAATGGAATTCCCTTAGTGCTATATTGACATCAGGTCAGATGTTAGTTACAAGATAGTTAGTGTACAAGAGATGAACAAAATTCACAAAATGCTAATTATAGAAAATGAGTCAAGTTGTTTATGCTTTGGAATCATTCTAGCTTGCAAAATAGGTAGTCTGTAATGATGTCATTTATGTAAGATGATGCAATGCAGATGAGGTAATTTATGTCTGATCCAATCGGCCAGTGCTAGGTTATGTTTATGCATGATGTTGTAATGGCTATATTTCGATATTGGGGAATCTAGATGATAATAGTGCTCTCTGGAGAAAGTCTAAGGCTTAAGGCGGCAGAATTTAGAGATGATAGATTGGTGCAGAACTAGTCCTAATATCTATTCGATTACTACCGAATGTTAGTGTCAAACCCCGTCGTCTTGAACTGCTAGACAAAATTATCGACTGAGATGATTCCCATGGATTATATACTGCGGATTTATATTTTGTATGGTGTCAATTTGGAATCTTCGCTGAGGACATAACATCGATGAATTGCAATATTCGTCATCACATATGCAGGGAATTTTATGTAAGACTGTAAAATCTTAACATTGAGTTATCGTGATTGAATTGTAATTGTGTTTTGGTCATTCCGAATTCTTGAACCAATCGATCTGATTAAAATCATATTAAAAGAGTATTAAAACGGAGTTATATTATAAATTTTCATATCATTTGTACACAAGCCGCATTTGTTTGTGTTCAAAAGGTATTTCTGACCTTGACATCCACGAGATATCGTAACAATATCAACAAGCAAAAATTACATATACAAACTGTCCCCCCTCCCCCCAAAAAATACAATCAAAGATTCATTTTTTGGCCAAGAACTCAAATGGACTTTTTATGAATGTTCTAGCTTTCATAAGATCTTTAGTTGGTGTAATTTGGGCGTCTGGGTCAGGAGTTATGGCCAATTATATGAGACACTTGAAAAACGTGTTGGGTCAGTTTCGGCTATCCTGATACCAACACAGTTGCCATTGAAAATCAACTTCAAGACATTCTTTAATGAAAATCAAAACGAAGTGCTGTTCCTTGAGATACAACATATTTTATAACTTTATAATGTCGCAATTGCCAATAAATACATGTAGCATTGGGGAAATTCAATTCCAAAGAGTCTTGTTGTCTCAGCCTAATACTCCAGGTTTCAGCAGAGCCATAAAAACACCTTTGTTGAAAGTAAACTGAGACTTTGAACACCAACCATCCTTTGCTTTACTGTTCCTTGTTCAACGCTAGTTTCTTCATTATGTTCCTCCCTGGCATCTCGGAGGGAGTGGTGAATAGGGGAAGGGTAAATTGTTCCTCAACATTAGAGCGTTGTCCGCACATTTGTCCTCCAACAGAGATTTGTGACTGTTCCATTAGTTTCAGCAGTCAAATTCCCAAAATGTACATGGATTTCATGATTATTGTGAGAGCGAGGCACTAATTTGCTCCACAAAATAATATTTCATGTTTTCGCTGTTTGAAAAATAATATATTGATAATACATTCATGATAATACATTCACTCTGATCTGTACAATGTTCTTTTGTTTGAAGGTTAATCTCACAATGACGCTACATGCTTTATACCTTTAGTTTCTTGAACCGATAAGGGAAACTGACCCAAGTGGTATTTTATCCTACGTGTTCAATTGACAATATCTCCGGTTAGGGTCCATCAAATTGGATGGAATAAAAGCGTGGATTTAGCTTAGGAACTAGTCTAACAACTAAGTCAAAATATCTCACAGAAATACACAGTTTATATTTTTGATGATGTTTACTTTGATTGTATAGTTTTATTGGGACAGTCTGTAATTTCCATATTCTTTCATAAAACAAGGTGGCATGCTCTATGACTTACAGGCTTACAGATTTGGGGTCTGAAATTACTGTCAAAATCATGTCAAAGTTCTGACTTTAAAGATGCATTTCGTGATTCTGTTTTATTCATTGTTCCCTAGCCACTGTATTGTAATTTCTGTCCATTTACGGACAGAAAATACAAAATTGCGACTTTCTTACAGATACGACCGTATTAGGTACACATGGATTACTGAGTTAAGGCTAACGTTTTTAAGTAAGCCAGGCGACGAGGTTATGGAACACGAAATGTCCATTTAAATAACCCCAATGAACAAAAAAGAACTTTGCCAATGAATTCTCACTTTTTAGCTGAATTGAATGCAGCGGCCGCTAGCGGTAAGGGAAAACGCAGAGGTAGAGTTGATCCAAATGTTGGACTTGGCACCAGCAGTCTGTACTGTACTGATGCTATAGATTTTCAGTTTTCCAGTTTTGCAAGAGGTTAGCATTATTCTGGAATCCTGTCTTTTCCTTTTGCCGCTTCCCTCGTATTTCTACTAAATGGCTGCGATATCGGGCGCTCAGAAGGTGCCCGGCAGCGTTTTTAGAGGGTTTTGTGAAAAACAATCTCGTCGCGCTTTTAAATAACTGTTTTTTAGGCCAAAATGAGTTATGATTTTCAAGGCCAAAAGTGAGTTCTGCTGAACCTTGAGCGCCGTACTGGCAGCACACTTACTTTCCAGCAGCTACTATTTCATTGGAATTATTGAAAGTTTGTACAAATTCTGTACAACTTTACCATGAATAGTGGCACCAAAGTCTTCTTTGGACTTTAGTGATTCATCTGAATATATTGGATTTGACATAGTTCATAATTTTAATGTATTTTGACTTTGCTTTTCTCGTACTGAATCTACTGACTCTGATGGCTAATCTGCAGTTTTATCTAGGCAGCAAATCCGCACCACTTGAGTGGGTGTGCTTGCCCTTTCGTGCCTGCTGGCTTGACGAGGCCTTAACTGCAGTGGACACAATTTCACAATCAATACTGTATTGATCTACAAAATCGAGTGCAGTGTGAGCAATTACATGTTTTCTGACCATTTTTTTGATTACTTGTGATCTCAACGTAATGAAGCCACCAACGGTCAAGACACTTTTCTCTTGTAGAAAATTTAGGACATGGGACATTTCGTGATCTCTTCGCCAGATCTCGCTGGCAAGCACAACCGTTTTAGATTCCTTGTTGAGGATCCAATGAACTTGTGTCTGATATAACCGTGCTTGCCCGTTGCACTGATTTACCCCTACTGTTTCTGCAAGAGTACGCACAAGTCCCAACAAACCTCCCTTGGTTTAACATAAACTGTCCAGGAAGGCACGACGAGCTCGTCGTAGATGTAAGACGATGGATAAAGTCATACACAGAAGTAACCATCAACCTACATGGAATCTCAGAGGAGATGTTGTAATGGTATCATCAGAGAGAAGAAAGCTTATTACAATGACAAACTCTTGAACTGTACTAAGGATATGTTTAAGACCATAAATTGTATGTTAAATAGAACCGATGTGTCCCTTTCCTGATTGGCCTCAACTCCTCTGTCTTGCAAATGTAATTCACGTAATAACATTGACAAATTTTTTTTTTTCTTTTCTGTTGTTATGATGACACATATGTAATATAATAGAAATGGTTCAATCCTGCTCTTTTGCATGGTTTTAAACATTTGTCTACTGAAGATCTGGATGGTGCTGACATCCTTGGCATTTAGATCCAATGCAAACTTGCATGTACAAACAATCTCACTGTCTTGCTCCCTCTTTTGATCTGAGTTCAAAACTCCTTATCCTCATGATGCTTTCCTGCTCACTTCGTAGAGCTATTATATTCCTTGATGAAAAAACATCTTTGATAAGCAAGAGCCTGAGGACTTACAGTCTTGTATCCATTTGCCTTTTTTGGTACTTTTATTGAAAAGTTTGCTTCCTCTGCAGGCTGCGGATTATGTTGATTCTAACATCCTGTTTCTGACCACTTCAATCTGTCGTATCTTTCTGCCCCAGCCCTGAAACTGAACTTCTAGAACTCTGTTCATAATACCATCTGCAGAGCCTTTGACATTGCATAGCTTTAATTGGTTTGTTTATACTGGACGTGAACGATGCATTCGTTACTGGGAGCACAAATTTATATCATGCTTTTCTGCGATTTTCGCAAGTTTCAGTCCTATCTCACTCTAGAACTTGTCAGGTGAGAGTTATGGCCTATCCCACAGCTTGTTGGTCCTTCATTATGGAGTCCCCCGGCTCTGACTAGGCCATCAGATATTTGTTTCTACACATAATATAATTGGCCGTATTCGTGAGCAGCTATCCTTTCCACTTATGCCGATTATGCTAGCTTTTTTACTACCTTTGATCCTAGCTTCTGGTGATGCTGCCTGTTCCCTGTTCAAATATCAGTGTATATGCATCTTCAGTCAACTGATGACTGCAATAATCTTATGCTGAACCAGTCTAAGACTGATTAACTGTTTATTGCTTGTTCTCCTTCATCCTATCCTCATCAACTTTGCACGTAACTCTCCTGTTGATGGTATTGAGACCCATTCTTCTCCTTCTATAGGGAACTAAGTGGTGTTTTTTTTTTATCATGGTATGACATGTCTAATCACATCACTGCAATTTCAAGTCTGAATTGGCAGCTTACCAACCTCAACCCTGTCAGAAGGTTCCTCGCTTTTAAGTCCTGTAGTCATTGTCTGTGCGGGCTCTGGGGTCCTTTCTAAACTTGATTATTGCAGCTCTACTTTTAACAACATATATGTTAAGGATCTCCGACGTCTCCAAACTGCAAAATAGGAGTGCAAGACTCCTCTACATGAAACAACGAGGCAGTCACATTCTTATCCCCACCTGAAAAGCCTACATTGGCTTTTAATTTCCGTACTCTGGTCCAAAGGTATAAACTTATGCATACCGTCACCAACCAGGTTCATCTTCTGGTTTGCCTTTATTCCGGCAAAACCTGGTTGATTGCCAGAAACGGTTTAAACATGGTTAAACCGGCATACTGATTACACGGCCAAAACTAGGAAATGTCTGAGGTCGTCATGCAAATCATTTTAGAGTACGCCTACTAAATGAAGTCCCTCTTTAACTTAATAGTCAACATACCCTGCATTATTGTTATTTGCTCAATCAAAAACACAAAAGAGGATAAAACATTGTGAAAAAAAAAATAAAACGGAAAAGTGCCCTGTACAATTTTTCAAACTGCAAAGATCTGTACATAACTCAAAATACCAGCTGTTGATTTACAATTACACTGTCAATCTATATTAAAGGTGAGTATTGCTCTTGCTTCCTTTTTTCAAATATTTATTCCTTTATTTACTACTTATGGGGGGGTTGGGTGGGGGGGGTGGGAGTTTTTGGAATTTATTTACACCTACAGACAAAGTTTAAGCTACTTTGAATTTTCAGTCCAATTTTCCATATTTCACTAAGGTTAATCATGATTTAAGCATGGTACTAGATCAACTTAATGTACTATTATATTAAAAGCCATAAGTTGTGCTTGCTGTACTTTCAGCCACTTTTGTTCTTGTAATTGCTATTCTGTTTTCTATTATTCTAAAGAGTTTTAATATACCTTTTGTAAAATCAACAATTACCATTTTTAAAATTTCAAAAGCATTGTTATGAACAATTGGTGATCGGGCCTTCTGTATCATTGCCCTTCGTCTATGGAATAGTCTACCATTGTACTCCATACAGGCTGTCAGTCTTAGTTCGTTCAAGCCCTAGCTAGTGATTCCTTCTTTCTCATTGCGTTTCCTTTTTCTTTTCTTTTTCACTGCGCCTACATCCTTTGGTAATGATACGGCGTTATAAATCCCCGTTGTATGTATGAATGTCTATTGGATATTAAATCTGGGCTACTTCTAACCCATATTCGCTGGACAAGAGGACCAATTGTACAACATATCGAGATCAGCTACATGGGGTCTCGTGTACCACGGTCGTCTACAATAACAACTGTTGTAATTTGATTTAAATAAAAGCTTTAAAAGAAAGGCAAATTTTAATTTTGGCTAAAATAACCAAAGCGATAGATTTTACCGGATTTTTTTTCAACTAAGCAAGACAACAAAATTGTACTTGAAATTCAGATTAATAACATTCACACTTTTACTGTAAAGCACTAATGTGTACGCAGTTTTTACACATAAATTATAGGAAGGCTTTACCCCCTAAACCTCAACTTTGTTTTGGTTTACCCTCCAAGAGTAAGGTGGTGGATAACGATGTCAAAACGATTACCTAAATCAATTTTGCGGTTTGCGCCATCAGACAAAAAATCAAGTGTTGCAATCCATGTTTAGACGGGTGTCAAAACACTGATGACAATAGTAGTTTATTACTTTGAAGACATGCTTCTCATCTGATATTGTTGATCTAAAAATGCGAACGTTATCCGACAATACCGTAATCTCATGCCTGCTACAAATTCTCTAATACTATCATGATGTTAAACTTGGTCAGGATATTATCGTCTAAAGATATTATGAAAGTCTATACGACAGAGATCACAAACACAAATACATATTTATCTATAACAGATACCCCTTGCATCTTTTCTACACATCTGCCAAGCAAATCTCTGGGATATAATGGTCCTACAGACGATCTTAAAAGTTTAACGACATATATCCACACACAATTTCATTCCTTTACTCATTGAACCCCGTCCGGTCCTTATTCCGTGTGCCAGTTGAAGCTTGGTATTGCCGGTTCAACTGGATCTTTAGTGAACAAAACTCGCCGGCCTCGAGGAATATCAAGAAGATTCGTGCAGTTGAAGCGGTTGTGATCTTTAAAGCTCGGGTTTTATTCAGCGCAGTGAACAGCTGCACTTGTTAAAGGTAAGAATGCTGAAAAACCCAATCTTGATAGTACGAATTTATCTGGTCGAAATTGAACTAACATTGTGCAACAAGGTCACTGAATCGCATAAAAAACACCTCTAATACTAGAATAGGCAAAATCTTACACATGCATGAGGCAAATTAGTTTTACCCACGGGATTCCTATAGCAAATTCTGTCACATTCTGTCAGCTTCCGCGAAATTTGAATAATTTTCCATCAATTGCAATACCCTTTGTTTTTAATTAAAGGAATAAGCCATATTACCATAAAATGTATAACAAAGGGTTCCCCTAGGGTTGAAGCATAATTTTTCACATAAACCCCCTTACTACTACAACTACTACTACTACACTGTAATTGGGAATTCTTATATTGTCAGTGGCGTAACCACTTTTTTTTTCAGGGGTAGAGGGGGCACGCACATTGTCAGGGGGGCCAAGCATGCAGGGGCAACTTACTGTAACCGTCCCCCTTGCGTGCGTAAAAAGGCCCTTTTTATATTTCTATACATCTACAATGCATCCGGGTTCCTAAATCCCCAATTATCAGATACTCAAATTTGTTTAGTTATAGTATAAACGCATAGGCCCTATGTTTGTTTGTATATGTAAATTGACACATGTGCGAAAAACATTAATTTTTCAGGGGGGCAAGTGGGAGATTCCCAACAGGGTGGGGGCAGGCTTTC